>JAQOWM010000292.1:0-45384 GCA_029041755.1 Resseliella maxima
TAAAGACATCTATTTCCAGAAAATAATGAATATATTATAAAATATACCATGAAGTTTGTTGTCGCTCAACTTGAATAAAAAGCGCTTAAGAACGCAAACTTTGTTGTTTTTCTATCATTGAATCGTATTGATTTGAAGATTATCTTGAGAGAATACTATAGTAGTAATAATAATAATAATAACAATAATATTGATAAATAATAGTTTCACTAGTAATTTATTATTATTTTTTGGTATAAAATTGAGTTTTCAGTCCAAAAAAGTTCAAAAATTTGTCAAAAATATTATAAAAGATGTTGTTGATGCCTCTATTAATGCCTCATTTTCCAACAGAAAAAAAATCGAAAAATTGCAAATAAATATAGTAATAAGAAGCGTTTGAAAGACTTACAATTTTGAAAAATCCATGGAGTGCGTGCAATGTACACTAAAATTGGTTCAAAAATAAACTATGTTGCCTTTGCTATACATTTAAAATACATTGCGCTCAGCTTGGTTCATAGATGCCGTTAAGTGTTCAAAATTATTTTGCAGGCAATGTATGGAAAAATCATCAGCTCATTGAAAATTTCCCACGAAGACTATCGGGGAAAAGCTCGCGGCTGATGACTATTGGGACCAATACCTTTTAATCCCTATATGTCGTTTTCTTGGGTATGAAATTGACCCCAAAATTTGTTGCACAGTGTTATTGTTACTGTGTGAATTCGAATCTAGTGAATAGAAGTAAACAAAAATTATAAATATATAAAAATATATATTGGATTACATTTTTTTTTTATTTACTTCTACTCACGTTTCAATATCCTCTTGTTCAATTTGCCCTTTCATTCATTCTTATTCTCTTATTCCATTTGTATTTGACTCACAATTTTAATAATCTAAGAGCTATAGAATAAAAGAGAACTAGATAATATACAACAGTTTTCAAAATCAAAAACTTAAATAATCTCACTTGTTTCCTTCATGTTGTCCACCAAAATACAAATAATTGATTTCATCAGCACAGTTTAGATCATTAATATCATCATCATTATGGACACTCATAAAATATTGAGGTAGGAATAAAACTTCATCTTCGAGCTCTACTAGAATACTATTTTCACAATCACCATCAATTTTGCGATTGGTGAAGTCTTTAGAAGACCGAATGCAGTCACTTGTGTAATGATTAAACTATAGCTTCCAAATTTAATATTAAAATCACCATCAAATGGTAATTAAATAACTCTTACTCTACTTTCATTTTCTTCATTATGATAAGTTGGGATTGCTTGTGTTGATATGAGTGCACTCAATTTACACATAAGACTTTTGTATTCATAGTGTGGAAAATGTAAATGTTTATAGTTAGATAGACTGAATACTGTCATGCAAAAACATAATCCATCTTAAGTTTCAAATTCACGTAAACAACAGAGACTTCCACTGAATGCATACTCTCGTATTGTTGTAGGCTCATTCATACAATATAAACGATAACAAAAGCACCGGTTCATTTTTTTTTTTAGCTTTACTGAAATAATATCGTCTTATGAGTCTGACAATTTCAATACAACTGATTGTATATGATGTTAGAAACTATGCATATATATATATATTGAGTAAATCGAGAGAAGAGTACGTAAAAAAATTCAAAATAATTTTGAAAGAGGAGAGTATGGAAAATATCAATTCGACTATACTAAAGAGGAGAGCATGTTCACTTAAATACTAAATACAATGCAAAATCGTAAAATCCGTACTCTCTTTTAACCATTTTTAGTGTTACAATTTCTTAAACTCCTTTTTTGCTATAAAGTCGAATGAACATACTCTCCTCTCAATCTACTCAATAGATATATAACTCATTATCGAGAAACAAAATAAACGCTTATTTATATTTATTATTTGTTTCAAAAAATATTTTTTAAAAATACATGATGAAACATGTTTTCAATCAATCAATATGAAATTATTCGAGTAAAGCATTTTCTGAAATCCATGAATTATGTTGATTGTCGAAACCAAGCCATTTCACGTACACACGTCTATTTCTCCTACGAATTATCTTTTCAATGAGAAATTCATTAGGATTTTTAACACGTTGAAGTTCATCAGCATACACAGAGCCAATGATGTCTTTATTTTGATAACTTTTAAGCAGATATGTGATGGGATCTGTATTATATTGTACTTTTCGCACTGTAAAAACCTCTGTTGTCCAATTTGGAGTATAATTTTTATCAAACACCGTTCGATATTTACTCATTCTTACATAATCACCAACTCTAAATTTTGCCATTCGACGTTGAGAATATTTACGATTATATTTGTACACCGTATCGAGTAGTTCTTGTTCATTGTCTGAGTTCACTTCATTAGGTGTTATTTTTTTTGTTCTATGTCTAAAGATGCATGAAATAGAGAACGTGACTGTGTATAATCCATTTGTGTTTTAAATTTATTCGTATACTCACCGTGTGTTATTGTATGTATTGATAATGTTTTCTAAGATATCATACCACTTGTGTGATCCACGTAAATTGAATTGCATATACAGTTTACGCCTAGGGGGAAATATCTCAAAACAAATATTCAAATTTGTTCCAAATATTGCAAATGCAGTGCAAATGTTGCAAATATGGAGCAAATGTTGCAAATATCTGCAAATATTTTTTTGAAAATTTCCCACCAATTGATGCAAATGTTGCAAATATTTGCAAATGTTGCAAATATCGAGCAAATGCTGCAAATATGGAGCAAATGTTGCAAATATTCGCAAATGTTGCAAATTTTTGAATAGACATTTCCCCCTAGGTTTACGCTTGATTGTCCGAATCAAACGTTCAACAATGCTTGCTTTTTTAGTATTATATGTAGAATAATGATTGATGTGTTCTTCAACTTGTTTGAAAATTTTTTCCATTGATTCAGTTGTATTTATTTTTCGCTGTTTTATCTTTCAATGGTTCTGCGTATGCTTTTTTTGTGAATACATCAATGGCAATTAAAATGTATCTATACCCACGATTTTTCTGTTTAAACTGTTGCATATTATAAGATAGGATAACAGTATGGAGTGAGTCAAAGAATAGACCGATACGGTTAAGTGTGTAATTAAGACTGACTTTATTAATCGTATGTATAATATGCGACTAGCGCATGCTTAAGCGTTGACGCTACACCTCCTCCTTTAGAATGGAGTTGGCTGACAAATTTTATTGTTGTTCATCTTAATTTCTAATTACAATGGTTTGGTTTCTAATTAGTTGTACTTTTCTTTTTGTTATTTGGATCTATTGTTTTGTGGCTGTTTTTATTATTATATTTTATTTATTATGAACGTTTTCCTCCTCTTTTAGAATAAAATTTGTTTGGTAATTCCATTTACATTTATTGTTAAAATTTTGAATTTGTATTTATGTATTATTTTTGAGAATTGTAAAAAATAAATGTTTGTTTCTTTAGAATTTAACTACTCTGTTTTTGTGTGCTAAATATTTGTTTCCATTTTTCAATATTACTTCTACGTTTTTATTGTCTATTGAGCTTATTATATATGGACCATCGTAAATATGTTTAAATTTATCGTATGGTTCTCTTTTTATTTTAACTATGTCTCCTATCTTTAATTCTATTGGATTTGTGTTTTTGTCGTACGTCTTTTTGTTGCTTAGCTTTAGTCTGTCTATTAATTGTACTGTTTCGTTATGAATTAATTGTAATTTTACTTTTACTTCTTTTACGTAATCGTCAATGTTGTAGTTTTTGTCTACTCTTCCACAAAAAATTTCGTGTGGCATATTGCATTTTCTTACGTAAATGATTTCGTATGGGCTGTATTTTTCATTGAAACTACTGTTTTTTGATATATTGTATAGAAATTGAAAGTAATGAATGAACGTATCCCATTCGTCCATTTTTCCGTTGAGGAATGTTCTTAAATATTCGTTTATTGTTCTATGGCTTCGCTCTACCTGTCCGACTGTTTCGTGGTGGTAGGCTGTGGAATGTCTTTGTTCGATTTTAAGTAACTTACACAGTTCCTGTGTTATTTCATTTTTGTATTCAGTTCCCAAATCTGATTTTATTATTTTCATGGGACCGAATGTTAGGATATGTCTTTCGAAGATAGCTTTTGCTACTTCGCATGCAGTTTTATTTGGTATGGGAATTATATTCAACCATTTGGACATTTCGTCCATTATTGTCACTGCATATACGTTGCCGTTATTTGACTTTTGTAATGGCCCAATTGTGTCTATCTGTACGATATCGAATGGTTTACATGGCGTTTGAGTTAATGTTAACTTTTCCCTTGTCTTTACGCCTGGCTTTGTTAGTTTGCATTGTTCGCAATTTTTAACGTATTTAGCAACGTCTCTGGCCATGTTTCGCCAATAAAAATGTTCTCTGAGTTTTGCATAAACCTTTTTCTGTCCAAAATGTCCTCCATATAATTCGTCATTATGATAACGATTAAGTAATTGCAATTTTTCGTTTTGATCAATGATTTTAATTGGTTCCTTTGTAATGAATACCTGCAGGGTTTTCAGTTTTTCTTTGGCCATTTCTTTAAAGTCGTTTAGTGTGCACAATTCAAATATTTTGTCATATTGTGGCCATTCTAATTGTTTTATGTTTTGTTCGTTTGCCAAGTTTTGAATTTCAGAAAGTATTGTACCGAGGGTCAATATTTCTTTATCTTGGTGTAATTTAATTGAACAAATGACTTTCGATTTTTGGTAAATCTTAAATTCGACCAATTTTATTTCACCGTTTTTGGTGTGGAGGTTTGTTAAACGAATCTTTGGTGTCGTTTTTCTTGAAAATGGTATGTTTTCGATGACGTTTGCGTCATGATTATGGACATTTGAATTAAAATCGTATGTGTCTGAGTTATTCACATTATTTGGTGCATCTTGTGCCCTTGCCATTGATCGAGTGAATGCTAAAATTTGATTAGCTTCGCGAAGTCTTTTGGGTTTTTCACTCTTTGGGATTGATTTCACATAGTTGTATTCAACTTTCAGAATTTGGTTTTGTTCATAAGTGTCAAATAGATCTTTGATTGAAATACGTGATAACGCGTCCGCTACTACGTTTTCTGGACCCTTAATGTATTCTATAACAAAATCATATTCCTCCAAGTCCATTTTTATGCGCATTAATTTGGACGAGGGGTTCTTTAGTTTGAATAGGTAGACGAGTGGTCTGTGATCTGAGAACACCGTGAATTTTTGACCATATAGGTAGTGTCTAAATGTTTTTAATGCAAAATGTATTGCTAATAACTCTTTTTCAATTATGGCTTTATTTTTCTCGCCATTTTTAAATGTTCTGGAAATAAATGATATTGGTTTGTCATTTCCCTCATCGTCAAGTTGGCTAATCACCGCGCCACATCCAAGTTGGCTTGCATCAACTGTTACTCTGAATTCTTTTGTGAAATCTGGGTAAGCTAATATTGGTGTAGATGTCA
This sequence comes from Resseliella maxima, assembly GCA_029041755.1. Lineage (NCBI taxonomy): Eukaryota > Metazoa > Arthropoda > Insecta > Diptera > Cecidomyiidae > Resseliella > Resseliella maxima. Next base: position 5,465 of record JAQOWM010000292.1, read on the forward strand.
GTTTCGTTTTCAATTCATTGAATGCTCTGTCACATATGTCTGTCCATTTGAATTCAATGCGTTTCTTTAGCAATTTTGTCAATGGATGCGTGATTAGTGAGAAATTTTTTATGAATCTGCGGTAATAATTTGCGAAAGCGACGAATCGTTTTATGTCGTCCTTATTTTGTGGTTTTGGGTATTTTGTCACTGCTGCGATTTTCCTCATATCCGGTTTTAAACCCTCAGAAGTGCAATTATGTCCAAGAAAAATGATTTCATTTTTGAAAAATTCGCATTTGTCTGGATTAAGCTTTAGATTGAACTTTCTACATGTTTCAAAGACATTCTTCAAATTATTCAGATGTTGGTTTTCTGAAAATCCGATGACAATTAAGTCATCCATGTAGATAAAAGCCTGTTCAGGTGTTAAACCACTGAATGCTATAGTCATCATTCTGCTGAAGGATGCAGGTGCTATATTAATTCCGAAAGGTAGTACTTTCCACTGGTAAAAACCACTGTCTGTTGAAAAAGCCGTTGCATGTCTGGATTCTTTTTCTATTGGAATCTGATGAAAACCAGAGTGTAAGTCCATTATTGAGAAATATTGTGCTCTTCCGAGTCCTTCAAATATTTCCTCAATTCTTGGTAATGGAAATTTGTCTGGAATTATCTTTCTATTTAATTTTCTGTAGTCTATGCACATTCTATATTTTGGTTTGCCATCCGTGCTCTTTTTGGGTACTATAATGAGCGGAGAATTGTATGGCGATGTGCTTAGTTCAATTAAATCGTTTTCCAGCAATGTTTTGACTTGCTTGTGGATTTCCTCTTTTTGTGCATGAGGTAAACGATAGTTTTTTGTATAGACCGGTATATTATCTGACATGTTTAGTTTTTGTGTATAGAAATTGTTTGTTGTCGATTTATCACCTTCGACATGAAATACGTCATTATATTGTGTGCATAAGTCTAATAGTCTTTCTCGTGCAAATTTTGGCACTTTTGATTTCAATTTTTGTATCAGGTTGTTTGTTCTGTTTGGGTTTTTTGTTTTAGCTTCGTTGGGTACCAAGATGTGATAGTCATCAATTGGTTTGCCCTCAATGTCGTCCGTTTTTAAGATTTTTATGTAATCGTCTGTATTCAATACGCGTATCCATGTTTCTGGGTGATGTGCAACTGTCGTTGGAACCGTTACATCTTCTATCAGCTCCTGTGCTTCGATTATGCACGGAAACTTATCACTCCTAACATGAAATAGTTTGAAACTTTCAGATCTTGGTGGTATAGCTGATATTCCTGGTAACATTTCTGATTGAATGTTTATTCTAATTGGATTGTGATCGTTTGATCCTATTGTAAATATCATATCACCATAATCGATAACGCATTTGAAGCGCTTAAGGAAGTCTTTTCCGATTAACCCAAATGCTGGTAATTGAAATTCTTTTGGCACTATATGGAATTTATGTGTTAATGTGACGCCTTGCTCTTGTATAATTAGATCAAATGAGCCCAGTGAGAAAATTGGCGTCGAAGTTATTCCAGTTAATTTTATTATGTCGTTTTTGTCATATGGGATGTCTTTTGTTATGGCGTTTAACTTTATTATTGATACTGAGGCTTCCGTATCTAATAGAAAAATTGATTTATTTTCTGAAGTTTGTGTCTGAAGTGTGACGAAATTTGATAAGTTATTACTTATGTGGAGCACTCTGTATGTTTCGTTCAGTTTATTTTCGTTTAATTTGGCAATCGAATTATTTGACTCGAATTCTGGGCACCGGAACCGCTGTTCCCCGGTATTTCGGTGTTTCCCTGAACGATTCTAATTGTGTGTTCATTCGGACGATTGTTATTATTACCGTTATGTCGTCCCCTATTGTTATTGTTGTAGTTACCACGGCGTCCGTTGCCTCGATTATTATTATTATTATTGTTGTAGCCATTGTTTTGAGAATTGTTGAAATTTGAGTTATTATTGCGGTTGCGATTACCATTATTTCGATAATTACCGCGACCGTTTCCTCTAGAGTTTCCTCTGGAGTTTCCTCGGCCTGAGAAATTACGACCTTTGTTTTGATTTCCCTGACGATTACCCTGCGCTTTGTCGAGGCGCAGATTATCTATTTCGATAATCATTCTTGAAACAACCTCTTCAGGTGTTTTGAACGACGCTGCAGCAAGAACTGCTTTTACTGTGTCGTTTCTTGCTGATTTTCTACACATTTCGACCGTCTTGATCAGTGTCAATTCATCAGCTTTTGTCTTTGTAAAGCCCTCTGAAATGAGGCTTCTTTGGTACTGAGTGGCTAAGTCTTTGGCCTTTTCTTGGAATGTACTCAAGGAGCCGCCATCAGCTCTCAATGCAAGAATTTTTCCTTCAATTACACGTGATGGTTCATGTTTGATACCTTCTTGTAATAATTCTTTAATTTGTTGAATTGATTCAACGTCTTCTGGCAATAATTCTGCCGCTTTGCCTTCGAGCTTTGTAATAATGAATGCCTTTAATGTCCCTATGTTTTGATCTTCACATAGTTCTTCGGCAAGCTCAATCGATTTAATGAATCGCTTCAATTCAGTTGGTTCACCATTGAATGTTTTGGTGATTGATTGATTTGCAAGTTTAATGAATTCACCCTTAGTTTGAGCCATTTCGTTTTCTGAATTATCACTTGGGATTCTTGGTATTGAGTTATTTTGTATTGTGTTAGTCGACAGATTCAATGGGTCTTCGTAGTCAGAGTCGTCGTTAGAATGTGAACTACTTGGTTGTTCAATGGAATTAACGAGTACTTCTTCGATTAAAATTGAATCAAATAAATTGTCTGACCATTGGAAAACGAATTTCAATATTTTGAATGATTTATCTACTCTTGCCCTTATTTTATTTGCGTATCCCGTCAAGGTTTCTTTGTCTTCTTTAATTGCGTTTTCGTAAAATTTACTAAGGTATTCTATTGTTCTATTATAATTTGTGACTAATTCTTCTCTATATTCTAAAATTAATTTACGATTTGATGTTAATTTACGACTACTTTCGTATGGTTGAACTTTTTTGTAAATATTGTTCAATTCACTAATGTATTTCTTATATAATTCTGCGTTGAATGTTTCTGACATAATCTTAAAAATCTAAATTCTAATTTGATTGGTTGTTATATATTTTCACGTAAATTGAAATAAGAAAATGTTTTATTAACTAAATCGTCTTAAAAATGTTAACTAAATCGTCTTAAAAATATTGAAATTATATGAAAAAATCTTAAATCAAAAAACCTTTCGTTGTGAGACGCCAGTTGTCTCAATTGGTTTGTTTACGCTTTTTCAATTGCTGTGTAGACCCGTTGGAATACCTGATGTACTTGTTTGTTGTTGCGATGAATATTGGACCATTGGTAGTTGATTGTTGTTTAATCGGCGATTGTTGCATTTAGTTACTTCACGAATTATAACAAGGATCAACATGAATAATATTGTCAATGAGACGCAAATGATTACTTCACTTAATTCAAGTTCGTTTTCATGTGTATTATCGATTTTAATTACTGTTGGTTCACTTCGTTCTAGTTTTTCTTTTGTTGCTAGTTTGTCGCCAATTTCATATCCAGTAATTACTGCAACTAAAGCTGCCCAAGCTTTCGACCAAAATCCTGTCATTTTCACTATTTTATCTGTTTATTTTCCTTTTTTTTTTTTGTTAAAGTTTATTCACTTTTTGTTTTGTTTGTTTAATTGTTTAATTTGTTTTAGTTCATTTGATAGCATGATTATTATCACTTTTTGTACGTAACTTTTAAGATTGTTGTTAGATATTTCGTGTGTTAGTTCATTTAATTTGCTTTCAATTTTGTCTTTAATTTGTTTAAATTGATATCCGGTGATTATACTTTCATTATAATATTTGGTTAGAATCACTTTCACCATGTGTTTATTGTACAAATGTTTATTCGGAGCCATTTCGAAATCAAAATGAGAAAAAAAAAATTTTTTTTTTTTTTTTTGGGTTAAAATACACTCTGTTCGAAAATGTCGTTAACACACTGTTGTATATATGTTTATTGTATTCACTGTTTGTGGTTAGGGTGTATTTATGATTCAGAAAATAATTTATTCGTTGTCCAATTCACAAATACGACGCATTATTTCTATTAATTGTGTTCGGATTTGTTCCTTTTCTCTTATTAATGTGCGATTTCTTGCTCTTAATGTGTTTATTTCTTCTAATATGTCTGATACACTTTTATCTTCAAATTCGAAACCCAATTCAAGGTATGTTTTGTTTTGATCTATTATTAATTCGTTTAATACTATTTTCCTTTTCAATGTTATTATTTGTGAGTTTAATTCGCGCATTGCATTTGTCAAAAAGTTTCGTATTTCACTCATTTTAGTATTTATTCGATTTTTGATTTAAATTTGGCATATTAAAACATATTTTAGAAGAAGAAAAAAAAATGTCTCTGTATCTTTTTATTTTAACTTTTTTTTTTTATTATGTATTGATCAATGGTTGTTGCATCACTCAATCATTTCTAATTATCTGGTATGCCTTGTCAAGGGTGTCACTTAAGTTGATCATAATTTTAGCGATATCAATTTCAATATGTGATAGACATGCTTTCTTTGCAAGAATTTTTGCACTTAATAAAACTTTTCTCTCGATGTTATGTGTTTCTATGTATTCTGATTGCAAATTAAAAATTTCTTCTTTTATTTGATTTATTTTTTCGATTAATGTGTCTATTTCTACATTTGCTGCACGTAAAATGTTTAATTGTGTTCTTTCCATTTTTTTTTTGAGTTTTTATATATATATATGTATATGTATATGTATATGTATATTGCTTACCGTGTGTTTTTTTTTTCACTTTTAATTTTGGTCACCAATTATAACACGATGAATTTGTGACATTTGTGCGTTCATGTCTCTTAATAATCGCGCAATTTCTAATAAAACTTCTACTAATTGTGAACGGTAATAGTTTAATCTTGCTAACACATATTTTGTTGTGTCGACGTTGTTTTGATTATGTAATTCGATTATTGTTGCCGATATTTTATTTTGAATTATTCTTTTTAGATTCAAAATTGATTCAAAATTTGAATTTATGTCCATAAAATGTTGGTCACTAAAGTGTTCCATATTCATGTTTTCATATTGACATATTAACACACCACAAAGTAAAAAAAAAATATCGTCGAAGCTTTACAAAATTAAAAAAAAAAAATTCAAATCAAAGTACATGTAAATACCGTATATTCAAATCGTACACTCTAATGCGTTTTAACGGTTTTTTCTCCTCCTTGTTTCACAATGATCGTTAGTGTATATTCGTGACTCGGGTTGTATTCGACCCATGAGACGGCGATAAGGTTAACGGTTTTTCTCCTCTTTGTTTCACAATGATCGTTTGTGTATATTCGTGTGGAGGGGAAATTAATTCGTATGCGTTCGCCAACTGTATTGTAAGCGAGCGCATGGAGAAATTATTCCGTTACTCGCGCGTATCACACATGCGTTGCACTTGACCGTTAATTTGATTCTTAGAATTTTATGCTCGTCGTTTTGTCGCCGGTTTTTGTTTACTTTGCAATTGTTTATTATTTTTTTTTTTTTGCTTGCACTTTGGTTTTACATTGGTTTCTCGTTATATTGTCCACTATAAGCACTCTTAATTTTGATTTCATTTAATGTAACATAATTCGACCTTTTTTTGACTTTGAGAATTGATTTGATTTCCTTTTGTTTCACTTCTGGAATGTTCTTCTTTTTTTTTTTTTCACCCGTATAATGTATTTTATTCTGTTGTTTCGTATTAACTTTTGATTTGAAAAAGGAATTGTTCACTTCACTTATTATTATATTTTTTTTTTTAAACGCTTTCACGCACTTTTTATATTTTTTTTTTCACTTTTTCTTATTTCTTGTTTTTGATTTTGTGATTTTCTGTACTTTTGTACCTTTGATTTGCATATGATTATGTTTCTTACTTACGTTTTCTCCTTTTTTTCTCTTTTTGCACTAGATTATTGAATAAAAACTATATAAAATACTATTTCTATGAAATATTCATTTCCTTTATATTTTTTTTTCAACGTTTTTGTTGAATTACGGGCGGACTTGCCATATAAGATAGGATAACAGTATGGAGTGAGTCAAAGAATAGACCGATACGGTTAAGTGTGTAATTAAGACTGACTTTATTAATCGTATGTATAATATGCGACTAGCGCATGCTTAAGCGTTGACGCTACAATATCGATAAGATCAGCCTGTAATGTATCGGCAATACCGCGCGTTGAATACTTCGATGAGTGATTTGTTGGAAGTAAAGTAAACATTGTAATAGTAATCGATATATAAAAGGTATAAAAAGAATATGAATAAAATATATGATTCAGTTTGAACTAAAAATATCAGGTATATAATTCATTTATATTACTGAATTTACCTACATGATTGCGTATGATTTCGGGTGTGTCGCGTAGGGGTCAATGGGAGAACAGAATTCGGAATGAGAGAATACGTGAGGACTTGAATGTGGATTCGATTGATGAGGTAGCAAGAATGTCAAGATTGAGATGGTTCGGACATGTACAGCGTATGAATGAGTATCGTCTGCCAAAAATGATTTTGAATGCTGAAGTGGATGCGCCGAGAGGAAGAGGTAGGCCACGAAGACGATATATAGATTCAGTGAAGAATGATTTGAATGAGAGAGGATATGACTGGAATAGGGAAACTCAAGACCTGGCTCTCAACAGAGTATGTTGGAGAAGAATTGTGTAGGGGCTACCATTACAAATAGACCAGACGCTGCAAGGCATTAATGGTCTATAAATGATTGTTGTTGTTGTTGTTGCATCGATGAGGTACTACCTGTAAAAGCAACTGTAAGTGATGAAGTCATTTTTGAACTAAATCACACAGTCAACTGATTTATTCATGTCGTAAGACATTGATATTTTATAGCTTTTTCTCATCTCAAAAAACTCATGATTTTAGAATTTGTTCAAATATCTTCTTTACAATATGTTTTTTCATTTTTAAGTTTTTAATGTTTTGTTTACTAAATTTGAAATAAATTATTGGTTTAATATAAAAAACCAAACAAGTAAACGTTAGAATTATAAACACCAATACGTTACACTTACATTCTGAATGAGCCATACTGAAATGGTATAAATGTATGTTATTTTATTCTACTATGGAGTGAATATGACATTTGCGCCTGTCAAGGTGGTTTGCGCCAAAATACATTGTCAAATTTACTCCATAGTAGAATAACATAACATTCATTTATACCATTTCGGTATAGCTCATCAGAATGTAAGTGTAACGTATTGGTGTTTGTAAGTCTAATGTTTACACTATAATGGAACAAACCAATACATAGTTACTCCACTATGGAGTGTTCCATTTGTTGTTCCGATTTGGAACAAATACATTGACATTTATTCCAATATTTGCTTGTGTGTACGCAAAACGTTATCAGAAATAAATTTTGACAAGCTTATACAAATCGACTTGAACATGAAAATGATGTGAATCAAGCAATGAAATCACTCACAACGAGTCCTTCAACATCAACAACAAATTATGCATTTGAAACTAGATCAATTGGAATAAATAAAGAAATGCAATATGATCCAAATGAACTCTGCCTAAGATTGAAATTTCTACTAAATTCAAAGTTTGCAGACAATGTACACCATAAACATGAGATAAGCTCTATTATCATAAAACTACGTGAAGCAGAAATAATAAAATAATTGAAAGTTGCATGTTACTTTTGAAATAAAAAAAATGAAGAGAAAGGAGTAGGACGAGGAGAAAAAGAGGGAGGAATTATTACATCTCGTTATTGTTTAAATATGTATATGACTCATTCTAAATGAACAGTGAGGATATTCCATTCAATGTGAACGGAACAGTGAAAGAAACACTATTGTATTGTGTATCAATTAAACGAGAAACAAAAAGTAATCATGATTTTGCATAAATGTGCTTCAGTTATTGTAATATTTATTAGCTGTTCATATGTTTCATTAATGACAGTTCATGATGTAAATGACGATGATAAAATCAAATGTCATGTAGTACATATTGACGATCTTTTGAAAAATAACTGTACCTATATTGGGTATAATCTAGATACAAGAGATGAAAATCAAACGGAAGGTGAATGTGAATTAGGAAAAAACGTTGTAGTATATATCTACAATAATAATTATTTCAGCTCTTTTGGATTTTGGAGATTATCAATTGAACATGATATGTGGAAATCTTGAATTTTGCTTTATTTGTGAGTCTGATAAATGCATTTCAAATAATAAAAATTCCAACAATAAGATCTCCATGGTTACTATAACGAATACTTCAAGATACTTATAGACGCTTCAATGGAAGTAATTACAAAACCTATTCTATTGGATAATCAAATTAAAGATGGAATTTATATTATATTTTATTTATAATCATATCATCAATATTAATAAGCATTTTAACATGGAAATGTGTAAACATACAATTAAGTAATAAAATATATTTATTGACAGAAAAGCTACAATTGTTTACCTTATTTGCGTCATTTAATGTTTTTTTGGATTACAGAAGATCTTTTTATAGTCGTTATATTTTTTGCATTCGATTTTTAATAAATACAAGTCTATATCGATCCAGATAATATTACACCGATTTAAATAATTCTTTGTGTTTGATTCTCAAATTATTGTAAATTAAAGAAGAGAAGAAAATACAACAGCATACGCTTGATGATTAGTGTGACACAGAAAAGCTACAATTGTTTACCTTATTTTCATTATTGAGTGTTTTTTTACAAAGGTACACTCAAAACGAGTCCAACAACAAAATACATAGCAAAGAGGTCTGTTGCCGTATTAGTAACGCATGATGATAAGTTAGAAAAGAAAAAGTGAGAGAGCACAACATATGAATTGTATGTACAGTGCTCTCTTTTTTTCTTGTATTCTACTCTGTTAAAAGAGAACTACATTCAATAAAATCAGTCAGTTAGAATCAAGTATACCAAGAAAGCAGACGTGTTTATTATTCACTGCGTATTACATTTCAGTGACACTAGTTTACTTTCACATGGTAGCAAAGCGAAATTCGGTGAATCAAATTACAACGTTGAATTTAACTGATTTGTGAAATACTTTTTCTAGTGCATTCTCACAAAAAGTGTTCAAAATTGACGAAAATCCAACATGGGAAAAAAACTAGAAATAGAAAAATTGAAAGGAGCGCAAAACTACCATAATTGGTGTTTTGCTGTACAAAATGTGTTAATATACAAAGATTTTGAAAAATGCATCGAAGAAGATGCATCAAACAGAGAAACTGATGCGTCAAAACTAAAAAGTTGTCGTGCTATTATGGCGTTAAGTGTCGACCCAAGTTTATTTGTGCACATACGTAATTGTCAAACTCCGTATGAAATTCACACAACCTTCAAGAATCTTTTCGATGACCGTGGACTCACAAGAAAAATTGGTTTGTTGAGAAATTTAATATCTACTAAACGGGATGACTGCAACGGTATGCAAGAGTATGTAGATCATATTATAAATTACTCAACTAAGTTGAGTGGTATTGGTTTCAACATGACAGATGATTGGAAAGTGGCAATTTTACTCGCTGGATTAAATGATAGTTACAAACCATTCATCATAGAAGCATCCGGTGTAGAAATTAAATCAGATATAATCGTTTCAAAATTGCTGGATGGAGAATCTCCAACGTCAAAGGGTGAAGCATTTATAACAAATTCAAAGTTCAATAAATTGAATTCTAAAAACAAAAAGAAAAAGTGCAAAAGCTGTAAAAAGAAACATTTCGGAGTATGCAGAAACAACAAAGTCGAAACTGTAAAAGCAGCATTCGTTGCATTATATACAAACAACAATAAAAAAGGTTGGTATATTGACTCGGGTGGATCAAATAACATGACACCGAGTAAGGAATTGCTCAAGAATGTGAAACGCTGCAAAACTGGCGATATAACTACAGCAAACGACTCAAAAATGCCAGTGCAACGCATCGGACAACGTGACATGAAAATAAATGAAAACGAAATATCGGTAAGCGATATCTTACACGTGCCAAAATTGTCAGTAAATATTTTATCAGTAAGTAAAATAGTAAAAATGGGCAATTCAGTCCTTTTTAATAAAGACGGCTGCAAAATTAAAAATGCCGATGGAACAAAAATTGCACATTGCACTGAACAAGACGGTGTATACCCACTGTTTGAAGATTCAGAAAAATGCATGAGTTCAATAAAAAGTGATGACGCCTATTTATGGCACCGCAAACTGGGTCATTTAAACATTGGCACAATGAAGCAAATGCGCAATGAGGGTAAAGTTGGTTTAAATTTCAAAGATGATGAAATGCGCCAAAAATTTTATAACATTAAAATTGACATTTCAGATTTGAAGCTATTTGGATGCCCAGTAATGGTCCATGTAAACAAACAAAACCGACAAAAGCTCGAGATGAACGCTACAAAAATGATTTTCGTCGTGTATGATACGAACAAAAAGGGATTTCGCTGCATCGACAGGACTAACAGAAAGTTGACCATCAGCCGTGATGTAAAATTCTTGGAACCAATCCCACTGTCAACTGTACGAATTGGGAGTGACAACTCGGATGAAGAATCATTTGAAAAAGAAGCAACACAAAGTGAGGCATCTGTAGATGATGATTACCAAACAACCGATGAGAATGACATCACCACTATCGAGCTATCGGATTAGAAAAATCGCAATAGCACAAGCGAAAATTTAACAATGGTCGATGACAAGAATGACCCAAATTACGTGCCAGAGGAAAATGCAGCTACACATAGACGTTCAGAAATCATGACACGATCAAAAACGGTAAATAATCCTCCATTCCGTTCAACTAATAATTTTGCACTATTCGTAGAACCATGTAGCGTAAAAGAAGCCATGCAAAGTAACGAATCAGAGCAATGGAAAATTGCTATGGATAACGAGATTGAATCGCACATTGAGAATAAAACTTGGAAATTGATCGATCTACCGAAGGGAAGAATGGCAATTCAATGCAAGTGGATTTTCAAGCTTAAGGAAGACGTGAATGGAAAAATTACAAAGTACAAAGCCAGATTGGTTGGAAAGGGCTTTAGTCAAAGACCGGGAATCGATTTCGATGAAACTTTCTCACCGGTTGTCCGTTACGATTCAATTCGATACCTTCTCGCCCTGGAAGACAATGGAACATCGGACTTGACAAAGCACTCAAACAATTTGGATTCTGCAAAAGCACCGCCGATCCGTGCATCTATTACTTGAGTAATTTAAAAATAATTATTGCTATTTACGTAGACGATTTTCTCATATTTTTCAGACATGGAGAAGAATTGAATCGTATCAAACATTTTTTGCACTCGAAATTCAAAATGAAAAAGCTTGGTAAAGCGCAAAGTTGTTTAGGTATGAGAATCAATCAACTAGAAAACGGTATTGATTTGGACCAAACGACTTATGTCAAAAATATTCTCAGACGTTTCGCAATGCAAGACTGCAAACCAATGGGAACAACAAGTGATACGAGCACGAAATTATCGGTAAATATGATAAATAATGAAAACGATTTGACCGGTAAAATTCCTTATAGGGAAGCAGTTGGCAGCTTAATTCACCTGGCAAACTGCACGAAAGCGGATATATCTTTCGCGGTTAATAATGTAAGCAGATTCAACGAAAAACATTGCACCCACCATTGGACAGCCGTAAAACGTATTTTTAGATACTTAGCCGGCACGGTGGAACATAAACTGCAATACAGACGCGGAAAGTCTGAAAACATGCATGCATACAGTGATTCGGACTGGGCCTCAGACCCACACAAACAAAGGTCGTGCTCGGAATATGTTATATTAACGGCAAATGCAGCCATCAGCTGGTTTAGCCATCGACAGGCAATAGTAGCATTATCGAGCACTGAAGCGGAGTATATATCTCTCTCCGAATGTGTAAAACAAGTCATACACACAAGCAAATATTGGTATAAGTGTCAATATATTTATTCCAAGCCGGAACAACAAATGGAACACTCCATAATGGAGTAACAATGTATTGGTTTATTCCATTATGGAGTAAACGTTAGAATTATAAACACCACTTACATTCTGAATGAGCCATACTGAAATGGTATAAATGTATGTTATTTTATTCTACTATGGAGTAAATATGACATTTGCGCCTGTCAAGGTGGTTTGCGCCAAAATACATTGTCAAATTCACTCCATAGTAGAATAACATAACATTCATTTATACCATTTCGGCAGTGCTCACATTCTCCTGAAATCGACAGGAACTGCTAAATTTAGCAACTATGTCTCAGGGCCTGTGAGTGTTGTGCTCATGCGTATGGCAGCAAATACATAAGCGATCAGAAGTGTGTAATGTGTATTCTATATACGCTTGCTCTTATATACACGCTGCCGTACGTAAAAGCGTTCGAATGAATGACTGAAGAGTACGCAGTGAGATATAATATGCACACTTCTGCTCGCGCTTATGTATTTGCTGCCATACGCATGAGCGCAACACTCACAGGCCCTGAGACATAGTTGCTTAATTTAGCAGTTCCTGTCGATTTCAGGAGAATGTGAGCACTGCATTTCGGTATAGCTCATTCAGAATGTAAGTGTAACGTATTGGTGTTTGTAAGTCTAATGTTTACACTATAATGGAACAAACCAATACATAGTTACTCCACTATGGAGGGTTCCATTTGTTGTTCCGACTTGGAACAAATACATTGGCATTTATTCCAATATTTGCTTGTGTGTATGGATGCGCAAGTTATGTAATGAATTGGAAGACAATAATGTAACCACAACCATAAACATGGACAATCAAAACAGCATAAAATTGTCCAAAAGTGATGCATTTAGTGGCCGCTCAAAGCATATCGATGTTAGATTTCATCATACACGCGATCACATTGAAAGGGGAACGATCAACGTGGAATTTTGCACAACTGAGCAAAATACGGCTGACTCATTAACAAAACCTGTTACAAAGTGCAAAACTGAATTTTGTAACAAACAAATGGGATTGCGCCAATGAAATCGTTTCAAAAATTTACTGATTGCAACACTTGTTGTCAAAACATAACATTCATTTGTTTTTCTTTCTTTTCTTTTATATCATTTAGTATAAGCTAAAAATCTCAGCAACATTACCATTAACGAACCGTCAGTCATTCAAAGCAGTTGCAATTCATTTGAAAATGGGTGGCTCTACATCAAAAAGCGAGAAGAATACCGAAAATCAGGGGCAGGTCCAAAACAACGTCACAATTGGACATACGGTTGATGTTTACAGCCAGGAAATTGTCATATTACTTGGTATAATTTGCATCATCAAAATAATTGAACTGATAGTCTATGTATTCAAAAGCTACAAAAGAAGTTTGAAAAAGAAGTTGGGCAGCCCATTGACGAGCGTTACAACTGGGTCACATGGAAATAGGGGACAATAAACCAACTACAATCAACCATTATTCGCTGGGACTAATACCACTAATTTCAAATCAAAGAAAAATATGTCATTATTTGCTTGTTTAGAGTTAAAGTGATCATTGTTTTATATTTGTCAAAATTTTCTGTTATTATTTTATGTTCAATTATTGTTATTTGAATATTGAAAAAAATTAAATTGAAATTAAAAATTGTTCAATAAGGGAAGATGTTAAAAGAGAACTACATTCAATAAAATCAGTCAGTTAGAATCAAGTATACCAAGAAAGCAGACGTGTTTATTATTCACTGCGTATTACTACATTTCAGCGACACTAGTTTACTTTCACATACTCTATATTTTATATGTATTTGTTTTAATTACACTAACATAACAACTGAAAAACAAAACTGGTAGATATATCACATATGAATAATAAGAAATACTTTCAGTTGCATCTGATCGATCATAGCATTCAGATGCGATTTCCATATGCATCGTATATTTTTTCTTTTCGAAAGAGAGAAAGAGAGAAAGAGATAGAATCATTCGAATGTATATCAAAACAATGGTACACTCAGAACGATTCCAACAACAAAAATACATGGCAACGAGGTCCGTTGCCATATTAGTCTCGGTTGATGTATGCCTATATGTATGCTATGTATGCCCCTTTCATATGTGTATGTGTACACACATACATGTATATGTGTGTACGTGTGAATTTTGATTAACTAATACTTAGAAAAGTGGATTAAAGTGGTATAGCTAAACTACTTAAATTATTAAAAAAAATTCCCTTTTTTATAAAAAAAGGCGATGGGTGGACTAAGTGCAAAGTGCATCTGTACCAACAGTAGCGCTAAAGAAGTGGCTCTGTTGTGTGATGGTATTTCGGTGTATGCAGCAATTTCCTCATGCAACACAAACACAAGCACAAGACGTTAATGATGATAATTTCATTGCATTTCAGGCAAGATCACTATCCGAATTTATCCAATGGATTTACTTATTGCTCTTCAAACTGATCGCTTCGTTAATTCGAGTTTGTCGAATATTCTTCGCGGATTTTTGTAAAAACAGTAACATTCACGGACTTCGGTACTTTGGCGATAAATTATTACATTGGACGGAGAGGTAAGAAAACACATTTCGAATGGAGAATATTTCGCTTTCCACATTAATTGTTTGATTGTTTTTATTCGAAAATAGATTGTGGTGGATAATTGGCTTCGGCGTATGTGTTTTCTTATGCGGTTTGATGATTCGTGATGTTTGGATTTACTGGAATGAGAATCCAATGACATGGAAATTTGATGAAAGTGCACACATTTCCACGATTCCATTTCCAAGCGTAACGATTTGTCCAGAAGTTAAAAGCATGAAACACAGATTCGACTTGGCTTTGAAGTTCAACGATCGTTTTGAAATGATAGCGGATTTGTCGGATAAAGAGTAATTTGAAATTATAACAAATATGAAATGTGGATTACACAAGAATCAAAATAAGAGTTTTTTCTTTTGTTTTTTACATACAGAAAAACACAAATTAATGCATTGGCTCACACCTGCAAATACTTAAGAATGATATTACCGAAGAGATTTTACAACAAAGAGACCCACACAAATGAATCCGTTTATGAAATCATTGAAGATCTCGCTCCCAGTCTTGATGACGTATTTCATGAATGTCGATGGCAGCAGAAGAAGATCAAGTGTTCGGAATACATATCAACGGTATTAACCGATGAAGGTGTTTGTTTCGCTTTCAATGCATTAGATTCAAATGATGTTCTAAGAGATGGGTAAGCTCTTATCATTTTCTATTAAATTTTCTTACTATTAGAATCTAAGTACAGATGTTCTTTTAATACAAGGGTTTATTAATGTTTAATACATTTTCTGAGTATTAATAATCAACTTCTGAAATTTATCACGCTATTAACTTGGTATCTTATTATTAACTGTACTATTTAATATTGTAGTGTATTGGTTGATGGTTGAATTATTATAAGTGATTTATTCGGTATGGAATGAATACTATACAATTGGTTTCTTATTCTAATGACAGAATAAGATGAGAAATGGCGAAGTTCTCTACACAATCTACTTTAAGTACTTAACAATTATATAAATAGAAAATTTGTCTTATAGAACTGCGCCGAGAGTAAAGAACAATCGAAAAATATCAGGCTGGAGCTCTACAACTGGTTACAACAATGAAAACTTTGGCCAAGAATATCCAGTTCGTGTCCTTGGCTCTGGTCGAAAACATTCTTTGGAATTAGATCTTTTACTTGAACAAGGTTATGATGATTTCAAATGCGATTTAACTATTCGTCAATTCGATGTGATGCTGTATATTCCTGGCGAAAAATATCAAATGGATCCCAAAAATATGAATATACAAAACATAGAAGACACTCTCATCACAATTGAACCAAAACTAAATGATATTTCCAAAGGGCTGATCAGCTATGATGAAAATGATCGAGAATGTTCGTTAGATTCTGAACGTGAATTGCGTTTCTTCAAAACATACTCAAGAAACAATTGCTGGTTGGAATGTGTGTCCAATTTTACGAAAATGGAATGTGGATGCGTTGCAATGTGGATGCTAAGTATATATTCGAAGCTTCCGATTAAACCTTTGAAAAAATTAAAGAGAAATATTTTCACAGGAGACAAAAGTACACACATTTGTGGTACATCACAACTTGGATGCATTGACAGTATACAACAAAAAGCATATTCACCTCATGGTTTAAATTTCATAAATAACTGCAAATGTATGAAGAAATGCACAGATACTGAGTACACATACAGCATTGATGTTGATCGATCAAATTTAATAACTAAAACGAAAGATGAATTTAATGTCAATAATACCGGGTAAGAGCTTTCATCATGAAAAAACACATTTCTCTAAATGATTATGCATTACGATCAATTTCTTTTAATTTTGAATCGAAATTTCTCTCGTCAGAAAACAAAAAATGCGATTGACCGTTCTCTTCAAAGATGATGAAGTGAAAATTGAGAAACGAGTGGAGACATACACTGTCATTGATTTTCTGGCCATTTGTGGCGGTTTGCTTGGGTTATTTCTGGGCATTTCGTTCTTGAGTGTCATCGAAACCATTTATTTTGCCACTCTTCGTTTGTTTTGGATCATCTATCGACCGAGATCCACTGAAGTGGTCATCATAAAAGAGGCAACGATTGGAGATGAATATTTTCAATTCCGCGGGGTAATTCGTGTTGATTGAAATTGATTGAAATAATCAATAATTGTTTGAATTTCAGGGAAGGATAATTCTAAGTTGGGTGCGAAAGATTTATTCATTTCTCTTCGAATACTGCAAAAACAGCAGCATTCATGGTGTCCGATACTTCACTCTACCAAATTTGCATTGGATCGAACGAATTTATTGGCTAATCGGTGTGATTGTTCCACTTTGGTTTTGTGGAGCAATGATTCAAAAACTTTGGATTCAGTGGGAAGAGAATCCAGTGAAAATACGCACTGATAATGAATTTCCAATATTTGGATCAGTTCCATTTCCTACTGTCACTGTTTGTCCCCAGATTGAAGTAAAAAAAGGAAAATTGGATATTTCATCGGCACTCAAATCTCCGAACAATTTAACAAATACACAGTAAGTGAATCACAATCATATTGTTGACTTTTAACCAGAGCACTCCTAGGCATATAAAATTATGCCATACATAAGTATGTATTTAATTTGTAAATGTCAGACGTTACACTGAGCTGTTATTAGTCGAAATCAGCGAATGCGAAACAGATATTTTCATTTCAATAATGAATTCACTATAATGAATCCATTAAATGAATGGACGCAATGCCGCATCGCTCTCGAACGAAGTCTGTGGAATGCAGCAGCAGCAACCACCGCATACGTCTCGGTTTGAGTCCGATGCGTCGTATGCGGTCGTTGCTGCCGCCGCATTCCACACACTTCGTTCGAAGAAATATGAATAAAAAAGCAATATGAATCAATGCATAAGCGACACACGAAGGAAGAAGCACATACCAACGAATTAGGTGGTGCGCATATATAAAAAGAAGAAGTTTGATGCACATCCATGATCAAAGTAAGCGATGCGCACCACTTAGTTCGTTGCTATTTGCTTTTTCCTTCGTGTATCGCTTATGTTGTTATGTTCCTTATGTTTTTTACAATTTATTACTGAAAATGCAAGCGGGTCGTTTTACGGAATAAAACAGAAATGATACTTCTTATCTTTTTTCCTTTTAATTCGGTCTTTTAATTTAAATTATTCAAAAACCCTACTTATGCGATCGCAATAAACCTTAAATCTACTTACAATTTTCGTATAAATGGCTTGACAATGCTCTTTGGCACTTAATTATGTCGATTCCCGATGAAAATTGCTAATTATTGCGTTGAATCGTGGTTCTCGGTAAATTTGCCGCTAATTCCGTGAAATTCCTTTAATTTTACAATTCACTGGTGATTGGCGCTGAATTTATTGATTACTGTCTAATGAATTCACTTTACTTGACAATTAAGGCCGATTCACCAAAAACTTGATTAATTTTTTACGCAATGAAGGCGAACAATTTAATTAAACTGACTCGTTCTTACTGATTTACCTTCCAATGATAAATATGTCTTTACTTGATGAGAGTCCGGATAAGAAGAACGACAAAGAAATTCACTTTCACTGATTTGACTTGATTTCCTTTCACGTTTTAATCAAATGTCACTTTCTTGCAGTCTGCGATGTTCTCAGTTTGCCCGATTTAGTACATTGTCAGCGCTCAAATACTTAAGCCATACTCATACAATGCATGTGCGCCAACTTCACGATTGTGATTCATTTCATGTGCTTTTCGATTACTTAAGTGATTTAAATAATTTAAATTTATGGTTTCATCGAAACCATAACAATGTATTGATTCTTCTTTTATATACAACATCGTGGCAGCGGCTAACGTTATTTCGACAATATTATTTAGCTGGCTAATGACAGCTCAGTATAATATCTGATAAATGTTTTCAATTAGAAAAAAGTTCCTGAATGTAGCATCTCAAATCTGTCCACGTTTTCAAGAACGCATTGAATTTGTTGACAACTTTACGGATGAATCAATTTATAATCTTATTCAATATTTGGCACCTAATCTAATGGAATCAACACTTCAGTGTGCTTGGAAACAAGACACAGGAAATTGCGCGAAATTTATGGTTCCAATTCTGACAGATGAAGGCGTTTGTTTTACTTTCAATGCTTTAAACTCTCATGAAATGTACACGGACGAGTAAGTCAATAATAAATATTCAGATAAATTCCAAATTTAAAATTCATTTGTAAATTTTCATAGAATGGCCGAAGGAATGAAAATAATCAGAAAACTTCCAAATTCATGGGGCTGGAATTTGGAAAATGTCGAAAATTATACTTATCCATTGAATGCATTTCATTATGGGTCAAAAAGCGAATTTCTAATTGGTTTAGAAGATCAAACGAAGATATTGATCATGAGTGCAGTGGATTTGATCAGGATTTTAAGTTAATTTTATCAACGCCTGGCAATCAATTGCAAATATCACAAAACTATTTTCGATTACCACATTCAGAATATACTGAAATTATAGTAAAACAAGAAATGGCAATAACTTCTCCACATTTGCGCGCATATACGTCGAAACAACGGAAATGTTTCTTTCAATCGGAGCGTCAATTGCGTTTCTTCAAGATTTATTCGCAACCAAATTGCGAGATGGAATGTTTGTCGAACTTCACCAAAACTGAATGTGGATGCGTGAAATTCTCCATGCCAAGTAAGTGCCATCAAATGAATCAGTAAAACTATTTATTGAATTCGAATAATATTTTGTGATTTTCATTTGACAGGAGATAAAAATACGAAAATCTGCGGTGGAGCAAAGTTCAACTGCTTGAAATTGGCTCAACGAAAATTTTTAATTAGTAGAGAAGTCGAGAGCAATCGATGTGACTGCATGTCGTCATGTAAAGAGATCAAATATCACGTGAGAATTGAGCGTGTAAAAATTGATCCGAAAATATTGAGTCAACATTCAAAAAAAAGGTAACACATCAATGAATATATGAAAATTCAAGTAGATAATACGAATTTTTCTTCAATTCAATGCAGTTTTTCAGTTTCTGCTGTTCAAATTATGCATGCAAGTCTTCGAATGGATGTAAAAGTGAAGGAATTATATTCATTGAGCGATCTGTTGGCTGCTTGTGGCGGTGCACTTGGATTATTTTTGGGCATTTCATTGTTGAGCATCATCGAACTCATTTATTACTTAACTCTTCACTTATTTTGGAGAATTCGTTATCGAGTGTTCAACAATGCGGTCGCTCCAGCTGATCAAGTGGAATCTAACGTCTCTTCAGCTAGCAGTCAAAACAGTCAACATTGAACACCCCACTTTTTTGTCAAAATTATTGTGTTTTTTCTTCTTGTTTATTTTTATGTAATTGCAATATAATTTTAGAGATTCAACCACTTTTTGTAACATAAAAATATATTACATTTTTTTCTTTCCAATAAAAAAATAAAAATATGCAAGTATATACATACAAAACGTTCTAAAATGTTTATTGTATTAAGTGAGGTTGTGTTTGCATTGACAGTTTTATATACTGGCGTTTCAGTTTGAGTTTTATGTCTTAAAGTTATACAGTGCACGAAATAAGGTTAAAGTCACCCACATTTTTGGAAAAAACATGAAAAATTGAAATTTTTTTCCCGTTATTTCTTCATAAATTTTATTTTTTAATATTTAGAAATATATTTTAGATAAAAATTTGGTGAAATTATTTGATTTATTTGATTTTTTCAAGTTTTTTTGATTTTTTGCTTGTTGCAAGTGCGATATAAGGTTAAAGTCACTTGAAAGTTTTTAACGTTAAAATCACATTTTAAGAAAAAAAATTAATAAATATTTTGTGTGTTTGCCTTTGGCATCATTTAATGCGAGAATACGGCGAGGTAGACTGTCATATAGCGATTTGATTTTGGCCTGGGTGATGTTTTTCCAAGCGGCCACGATGGCTTCAGTCAATTCAGTTTGTGTTGTTGTATTGCCGGCCATTTTTGTATACTTGACGAGCCAAAATACCCCATACATTCTCGATTATGTTCATATCTGGAGATTTTGCCGGTCAATTTTGTAAAAGGAATATTCCGTGTTCCTGGAAAAAGGTTAGAGTTGACTTGGCCACATGAATTGGCGCATTGTCCTGCTGAAATTGCCAGCCCACACCAAGCACACTCATGGCCATATGATGGGAAATAAGGACGAATCATCTGCTCGTTCTGTACCGCATTCATTCTGATTGATATGAACGACAATGGAATTTTTTTAAGGTAGCCAATGGCGCCCCAAATCATGACCGACACACCGCCAGATTGACTTGAACTGAAAATCTTTTCTACGGTGCGCAAATCATGCCAATAATACGCAAATCCATCTGGACCGTCCAAATTGAACTTTTTTTCATTAGATTTGGGGCAAATTATTTTTTTCCATTGAGCTTCCCAGCGTAGGTGGTCCAATGCGAATTTCTTGCGGCCCTCAATATTGGCTTTGGACAACATTGGTTTGCGCTTCATTTTCTTGTATTTTAAGTGTTGTGGTAATAATGTGGTTCAACATTTAAAATTTGTTGAATAGTGACTTTAACCTTATTTCGCACTTCAAACATGCCAAAAATCGAAAAAACTTGGAAAAATCGATCTAAATTAAATATTTTGCAAATTTTTCTTCTAAGATATATTTAAAATGATTATTTATCAATTTTATGAAAAAATTACGAAAAAAAAATTTCAAGTTTTCATGTTTTTTCCAAAAATGTGGGTGACTTTAACCTTATATTGTGCACTATAATTCAAATTTTATGTTGTGCAATTAATAAAAAAAAAATATTTTAAAATGCACTCAAAAATAAATTCAAGCCTGGAAGTACCGATTTTCTCACCATCGATAAGTGAATTTGCTAATTTCAACCAATTTATAAATAAATTGTAAGAAATTTAGCCAAAAATCAGTTTTATGTGTTGTGTGTTAATAATAAATATACCGACAATGTGCTACAATGACTAGTGATTTTTCCCTAAAATGTGTATAAATAAATATATCTACAATATTTAGCATACATTCGGTTTTGCTATTTTTTAGGCAACCTGAGCAGCTCAGTTGGCTAGCGTTAGTTGCCTAACGGACGCACAAACAACGTTTCTCACTGCATTGTGAATGCGAGCATCGAACGCAAGGATACTTATGTGCTGTGATGTTTTTTGTGCGACCGTTAGGCAACTGACGCTAGCCAACTGAGCTGCTCAGGTTGCCTAAAAAATAGCAAAACCGAATGTATGATATTTAGTGATTTTTTCGATTTTTTTCATCATACAAAATTGTAGATCATTCCACCTCCAGAATGGCGTGCGCATTGTATTTCTAAATGAATCGATGATGTCACTGAATTACAAATGGTTCTTCAACAAAAATGTGAAAAACTGTTGAAGGGGGGCTATGAACTTGAAACTGAAGTCGTGGAAAACATTAGCTTCAAGGAATTCAAACAAAGAACTTCGGAAGCAAACAGCAAATTTCTGGAAAAACTTGAAAGATTTGCGCCTATACTTATTTGAAAATGAGTTCAGCCTGTTTCCCGAAGATACCAAAACATGGAATTTGGACACATTTACGTGTAATGAAACAAATATTCAAAGTATGCTATCACATCGCCACCTTACAGTAAGTATTATGCGTGAATTTTTTCTATTTGGGTTTCAGAAACCATTGTCACTCTGCAGACATTGATTAACACTTTCTTGATCAGCGTCAGGAATTATCGTCAGTAATTATTTCATTGCGTACCATACGTAACGTCGCTGCTACGTAATGAATCGAAATTTTTGGTCCAGTTAACATTTTTGTATGTTAACTGTCGCAAAAATTCCATAGGGGTTATCACACCATCATTCAATTCGTTTGAAACGCGTATGATCTCTTCGTCACGGAACTAAAAAACAAAAAAAAAAAAAAAAAACCCAATGAATGAGGTAAAAAAAAACTAACACTCAAATTATGAACGAGCATAAAAGTACAAATTATATTCAAAATTTGAATATAATACCTTATATTCATTTCGAGGCTGTTTAGATTTTCCCCCGCTCTCAAAATGTCGCCTAAAACGCCTGGTCGACTCGAATTCCTGCAAACGCATATCATGAAAAAAGGTGAAAAAATTCCCACGATTTACGACAGTGTCGTTCATGATTCCATTGTTCGCTTCAAGTGAACTGGTAGTACGCATTGCTGTACCATTGACAGAAATGTTCACAGGACCCTCCTATAAAAATAGGCAAATAATTCAACAATTCAGTCATATATTATATATGACAAAAAATAACAATATTACTCACATTTATCATCCATTGACGATAAAAATATTCAATGAACAACTGAAATGCCCCTCTGTCAATGTCCAATGCTTCCGTACGCAATTCATAAAATGCCTGAATGATGTATTCTGCAGGCAACAATGGTAAGCATTGTAAACGATAGTAAACTGACCTGAGAAAAGGTAATTAGTAGAAGGTCAGCATATTGCCTGGCAATAATGAAAATAACATGCAAACATCTGAACATCTGCATCAAGACGTTTAAGAGCGTTTCTCATCGCCAACTCATAATCTGTGGTGAAAGATGCGACACCACGTATTTGTAAAACATTCTTATCTATATACTCAAAAACAGCCTCATATGCAGCTGTAGTCTTTCGAGACATGAGTATATATGCGAATGGGTAAACCTATATTGTGAATGAACGAACATAAACATAAATTGTTTATTTATCAATTGCATACTTCAGGTAGCCATAAGAAGAATGATAAAAAAGGAAAATAATAAACAACCCATGGTGTTAAAAATACCTTTCTATGCTTGCGAATATACAATAATAAAAATTGGGAAAATTCGCTCATCGGAACAACCCGAAATGTTGCGTCCATCAACACGTGCCGCTCATGCAATGGTATATGACGATTAATGAGCTCAATGCTTTGCTTAGACAAAAACACACAAAAAGAATAACGTAGTTCTTTATTCTCAATAGCTGCATCAAAGAACATGTGGCGTTTAGTCAATGGTTCACCGTCAATGTCAATGTCAATGTTTTGTAATGTTTGACCATATGACTCAATAACACCTGGCAGCGAAAATGCAACCGTAATCTCGTCTATTGTTGTTGGTGTTTTGGGTAACGAACCTTTTTTAATTTTCTGTAACCCACGTTCAATGTGTTCCAAATCAAGATTCGCATCTTGATGCCTAACAAAAGTTAACATCAAATGAAATACATGAAAATGTAAAAAAAAAACAAAAAATAAAAAAAAAAAATCTTACTCAATCATGACAGTGTTGAAAATATCTTTAACTTTTGCCAATCGCCTGCCACTGGCGACGGTTCGCAAATCGGCACACTTCACTTTAATTTTATTTAAAGCATTCCAATCACGAATTTTATCACGTTCGTTTTCAACATGTGAATGTGATTTATGTCCATCAAGTCGAACACATTCACCGCTTCCCAACAACAATACACGTGCACTACACTTTCGGTTTTTACACCGGAAAATTGACAAAAAAAAAAAATGACAAAAGTGTGTGATGCATATTGGCATAACTCAACAGATAAGAGTCATCCATAACGGACACGGTGGTCATGAAGAAAAGAAAAAAAAAATCCCTATACGAAATACCTTGCCAGTGTAAATCATATGGAAGAATTCTTCCATAAGAAACGCATTGGTAATGTAAATCGTAAACCATCTAACTGAGATGAACAAACTGAGGCAAACAGTTCTAAAAATCATCCGAACCGAATACTGAGTTCCATAAAAATAAAAACGGTGATTTTTCTTCTCTACCTACTGTCGATTGCCATACGATTTACATTCCCAAATGTATTTCAAACAATATTCCATAAGACATACACTGGCATCGCAAATCGTATGGGTGCAGGTAGAGAAAAAGTGTCGCCCATAAGAAATACATTGTCAATGTATTTCTTATGGAAATAACCTTCATTATGGAGATATTCTTCCAAAAGAAATACATTGGCAATGTATTTCTTATGGAAACAACCTTCCATAAGAAATACGTTGGCAATGTAAATTGTATGGTAATGGACAACAGATATAAAAAAAGGTCGCCCATTGACAATGTATTTCTTATGGAGATACTCTTCATAAATAAATGACAAAATATTTTCACATGTGGTGTGTTTTTTTTATATTTATTTTTATTTTATTTGGTGAAATGTGTAAGCGAACGAATTACCGTCCGCTTAAAATACGCATTGTGGTCCGGGACTGCAGTGCGTTTAACATCGAACTGTAGTCCGATTAAAAATCGAACTACAGTCCGACATCCAATCGGACTGTAGTTCGTATTTACTCGGACTGCAGTTCGTATTTACTCGGAACCATCAAAGTACGCCGAAAAATCAACACGTCGGCTGAAATGGACGATAAATCGAACGCCATTTCAATATTTTGCGGAAAATGGTCAATTAATCATGATTGAAGAAACCGAAACATTAACATACTCTCATTATTTTCACAGATCGAGGTCGGGAAATGGAATGGTGGACAACAAGAAAAGCCACAGGGTCCATATATTTACAAATTGGAAATCGAATTCGTGTGCGAGCAAGGCGATGAAACGAGGTGTACGTAGTGCATACTACGCGCCCAAATGTGCTGTCGGTAGCATAAATATGTGTTCTCAGTGGTACAAACGGACGCGTAGTAGGCACTACGTGCACTTCGTTTCATCGTCATGTGTGCGAGTCACATTGAGCAATGAACATGGGGTTATTGCATCGAATGAAAATTTACCAGGTGGTACGATGCCTTATGGTCGATCGGATACGGTGTTAATTTTGTATATCCCGGAATTACCAGCGGCATGTATTAAGAATTATTATAAGGGCCAATTTATATGGACGCCACAATTACCGTCCGCTTAAAATACGCATTGTGGTCCGGGACTGCAGTGCGTTTAACATCGAACTGTAGTCCGAGTAAATACGAACTACAGTCCGATTGGATGTCGAGGACTGCAGTCCGCCGGACTGTAGTTCGTGAGGCCGCTGCGCAAGCGCATCCGTATAGTGTGAATCAATTTCAATACAAAACAATCGTTGAATATATTTCGTTAGATGCATGCATACTAACGATATTTGGCATTCACACTATACGGACGAGCCTGCGCAGCGACGTTATATATGGTACTTGGTACGCAATGAAATAATTACTGACGATAATTCCTGACGGTGATCAAGTTACTAATCGTCAGTGTTAATCAATGTCTGTCAGTCTTGTGATAATCGTCACTCTAGTTACACGTCTCGTTTCAATCGTGCTATTGTTACCATAGAACTGTTATTTATTTAACTGTGGTTTTTCAAACATGACAAAAAATAAAAAACGAAAACGTTCGCCTAAATCGGGTATTTCACCCGGCAATAAAAAACAAACTATCTCTTTAACTGATCGTATTAAAGTGCCTTTAATTAATCGATTTGGGGTGCTTGATTCCGACTCAAAAGAAGAAAATGTAAATTTGAACAATCAAAAAGAAAAAATTTCACCGATCGTTGTTACTGACATTAACGCCGATTTAAATAAAATTTTTAATGAACTGGAATTAATTGTTGAAACCAAAATAGTGAGCATTGGTAAAAAAATCTTTGCTAAAAATGCTGTTGATAAACAAAAAATCATCGACGCGTTCACCAAATATAAAATCAATTTTTTTTATCATCCAGACGCCAAAAAAATATTCAAAGCGGTTTTAACTGGTCTCCCTGAAATCAACACAACCGAAATTATTAACAACTTGAAGAACACATACAATGTTAATGTAATAAAAGTCTCGATGTTTAAGACAGACAAAACATCCAAATTATATTTGTGTCACTTCGACAAATCAGAAATCAACATGAAAACGCTAAATACAATCAAAGTTGTTTACTCACACATCATCAAATGGCAACCGTACAAGCCTAAACAACAATCACTAACACAATGTTACCGTTGCTCTATGTATGGGCACGGGGCTTCTACGTGTTTGCGTTTTGCTGTGTGTATGCTATGTGCTGGTGAACATCTTACAAAAGAATGCAAGGTCATTAACAAAGACACACAAAATCCAGTATATAAGTGCTTTAATTGTGCCAGCAACAAATTGACACACAACCACAAAGCAAGTGATTCGATTTGCCCTTTTCGTGCTAAATACACAGCAACGAGAGAGAGAGTGCAAAAACGAAAAATCGCAAACCTACGACAACGAACACTCACAACAACAATAATACACAATCAAACAACGAGCATCGGTATGTGCGTATACCTCAAACAGAACCATTGAGAGTACCGTATGCGGCTGTAGCCGGTGCACAAACAAATGTTCAGTCTCACAATAGAGCACATAACTACCAACCATCGTCATCGTTTACGTCATCAAATCACATTCCAAATCGTAACACAAATATGAATTCATTCGAAAACAACAACCTATGGTCGTTTAATGAGGTAGCACAAATCATGTTGCAATGTATAGGCGAATTACAACAATGTCAAACAAAATTCGATCAGCTGACTGTTATCGCTAATGTTCTTAGTCATGCCTGTATATAATAAATCACCACGTATTATGCTTTGGAATGCGCAAAGCATCTCAAGCAAATCAAAACAAATTGAATTGGAACATTTTGTTATCAATGAAAAAATCGATATTGTCATTATTGTGGAAACATTTTTAAAACCACATTTAACATTAAATTTGAGAAATTTTATAATTCATCGAAACGACCGTACACACCTGGCTCATGGTGGTGTTCTTATAGCAATAAATAAAACAATAGCACACACATTGTTGGGTTCGTTTGATACACAATTAATTGAAAATTTAGCTGTTGAATTATCAATAAACAACACACCTACGTTGATAATTGCAGCATATTGTCCGAAATATTCAGTTGATTTTGAGCAGGATATTCGTATATTGTCTACTCACAACAAACAATTCATGATTTTTGGGGATCTCAATGCCAAACATAGTTCCTGGAAATGCAAAGTCAATAACAAATCGGGTAACCTGCTTTTTGCATTACAGCAATCATCACCATTTATGATTTTCAATACAGATAATCACACACACTATCCACATTCGGGTCAAACACCATCAAATATTGACCTCGTTCTATCCAATGTCAATTTCTCCTTCGATTTGTCAACACGTTCTGGTATTCTATCTTCAGATCACGATCCTGTCATATGTGTTTTTGATGGATACGTCTCTCAAACGAATAAGAAATTTTTCAATTACAACAAAGCAAACTGGAATCGGTATCGTCAACTAATTTCGTCTGATAATGATTTTCATCGCCCTATCATCACTTCTACAGACATCGAACTGGCTCTTGAATCACTCACGAATCTCATTTTGAACGCTCAAACAAAGTCCATCCCATTAAAAACAACGAAAAACAAGTCATCGATCTCAAACGATACAAAAAATCTGATCCAGTCAAAAAATGCACTTAAGCGTAGATGGCAACGTACTCTCGTCGAACCGGAGAAAAGTGTATTGAAAAGTCAATTGAATCATCTTCAAAAACAAATACACATGAAAATTAAAAATGAGACTAAACATTTCTGGGATACTAAATTGCAGAATGTAGCAAAAAGTAGCAAAAAACTCTGGAATATTTCAAAACAGTACAGAGGTAAATCAGCTTCTCATGTTGATAAAATTAAAATAAATAATCGTCAATCAACTAGTGATAAAGTCAAAGCAGACTGTGTAGCAAACATTTTTGAGCAAGCACATACCATCACAGCCAACTACACTCATCCAAACGATTCTACCGTTAAAGCTGCTGTTTTGTCTTTCAACTATTTTTCAAATGCGAGCAGCCCTATTGTACCCATCTCGTTTAATGAAGTTATTTCAATTTTCAAATCACTCAAACCATTCAAATCGCCTGGTCCCGACTCAATTCAAAATATTCTACTGAAAAATTTACCTCGATCAGCGACTCGACGTTATACCAACATTTTCAACAAATGCATTGAACTCAGTTATTGGCCTAAGTGCTTCAAAATTGCCAAAGTTATACCAATTTTAAAGGCAGGTAAATCACCGACCGAAGCAAAAAATTATCGTCCAATTAGTCTTCTAAACGCCGCTGGAAAAATTCTTGAAAAAATAATTTACCAACGTTTAACTAAATTGGTTGAAAATATGAATTTATTGCCTGATTTCCAATTTGGCTTTCGTAGTGGTCACTCTACCACACATCAAGCAACCAGAATAAAACAACATATTCAACTGTATAAAGACAACAAAAAATCAACTGGTCTAGTATTACTTGACGTGGAAAAAGCATTCGATTCTGTATGGCACGATGGGCTCTTATTCAAGCTTATAAAAATGAAAATACCCTCATACCTTATAAAAATTATCAATTCATTCATCAGAAACAGAAAATTTGCGGTTCACATTAATGATAGTGTATCAAATGAAATCAATATTCCGGCTGGATTGGCACAAGGTACATGCTTATCCCCTATGTTGTACTCATTATATGTGGCCGACTTACCAACTATCGATGATGTAAAAGCCGCGTTGTATGCGGATGACACCGCTATTTACACTTCAGCCAAACAATCAAACACAATTGTCAATAAATTGAATCAAGCGCTTGATACATTACAAAAATACTTCAAACAATGGAAAATCAAAATTAATACAAGCAAAACTCAAGCCATCATTTTTCCTTTTGACAACAAAAGGAAACGCATACCATCCATTCCGTTGAAAAACGGCAACGATAGCATCAATTTGGAAAAGTCGGTGAATTATCTAGGAGTCACCCTGGATTCAAAATTAATTTTTCATGAGCACATCAATAAATCCATTGAGAAAGCTAACAAATGTTACAGAGCACTGTATCCACTGATTTCGTCACATTCGCAATTATCAACAATCAACAAATCACTTATATACACAGTCATGATTCGCCCTATTTTGTCATACGGTTGCCCTGTGTGGTCGACAGCTTCAGTCACACATTTAAACAAACTCAAAACCTTACAAAATAAAATCCTGAAAACCATTTTCAATTTACACATACGAACACCATCAGCATTTTTAGAACAGCTCACAGGAATTCAAAATTTTATAGATTTTATTGAATCTCAAATTATAAATTTCACAAATAACTGTCAGATCTCAGATTATAATTTAATTAGAGAAATTGAATTAATGTAAATTTTGTACATATCATTTGCAATCACATATTTCATAGCTAGCTTGCTTGTAAACACTCTAATTTATCTTATTTTTCACCCTATACATAATATCACTCAAATTATTTATTATTTATTATTAGTTAAGCAAAAACAAACAAAAAATTTTTTTTTTTTTTTATCATATAGTGGTTTTTTCTCTTCACATTAACATACTTTTCCACTCATTCAATTGATTCATTCATCAATTCAATTGATTCATTCATCAATTCAACAAACTATCGTTAGTTAATAATTTTATCATTTGCTGCAAAGTCTTTTGACTGAAACTCAAAACATTAAACTAAGTCAAACTGCTGTATTCACAAATCCAAATTATCATTCGTTAATAAATACAAATACAAATACAATGTCTGTCACTCTGTCACTGAAAAATACTGATAAAAACACCAAACAACACAATGAATTTTTTTCATAGAGACCGTGCCCTATTTACAATGCCGGGGATTCAGACGTCATTCGTATTCGTTGGAGGTCCGTTGTCGTTGTTTGCATTTTACCTCGAAGGTGAAAATCTTAATTCCATCAACTTTTTACACCATGGAAAACCCAAACTATGGTGATCCCAATTAGTTTCGCCTTTCTTTTACATTAATTCATTTTCATTTTAATTCCATTTATCTATTACAACGTTTTCGTTTTTTATTTCCTTTACTCTGAATGGTCCATCATAAATAGGCTTAAATTTGTTATATGGCTCGTGTTTTACTAAAATCTGATCGTTTATTTTAATATCTATTTTATTAGTTTTTTTGTCGTAAAATGCTTTGTTTATTAATTTTGATTTTTCTATAAATTCTTTCGCTTTTTCATGACATTTTTGTAACGTGTGTTTCATGATTTTAACATAATCATCATAATTGTAAATAGGCTCTTGACCAGTTCATAAATTTGATTCGGTTTCCCACCAAACATTAATTCGAAAGGTGAATATTCATGATTGAAACTTGTATGATATGATGTGTTATAGCACACAGTAAATATATTAAAACTACAAGTGTCGTTATTAAGTACTTTTCTTTGAAATAGTACGTAAGTTCTATGAGTTAGTATTTGAGTACTATATACATCTATAAAAAATTGTTTGGTTTGAAAATGTGAACATATACAGTATACACATTAAAAGAATTTTAGTACTCAAATACTAACTCACAGAACTTACGTACTATTTCAAAGAAAAGTACTTAATAATGACACTTGTAGTTTCCATATATTTACTGTGCAGTAAGCAAAATAATTTAGTTGAATATCCCATTCATCTTCTTCAATATAATTTCGAATATATTCATTAAAAACTCTATGATTTCTTTCGATTGATCCCATTGTTTCGTGATGATAGGCTGTACTAAAGTTATGGTTGATTTTGCATAATTTACAAAGTTCGGCGATTATTTCATTTTTATATTCGGTGCCCAAATCAGTGCGTATACTTTTTGGTATTCCGTATTTCAAGATTAGGTTTTCGAATAATGTTTTCGCTATTGTGTTAGCTTCTTTATTAGGCATTGGACTCATTATCAAATATTTAGTCATGTGATATATGATGGTTAGTGCATAAACGTTTTCTTGTGATGTTTTCAGCATTGGTCCTATTGTATCTATGATGGCTATATCGAATGGTTTTTGTGGTGTAGTAGTTATTGCCATGGATTCTCTAGTGTGTATTTTATGCTTGTTACGTTTACACCTATCGCATTGTTTAACGAATTTGGCTACGTGTTTTGTCATGTCTTTCCAATAGTAATTGTTTCTTAATTTAGCGTAAAGTCTTTTTTGTCCACAGTGTCCTCCATATTGTCTTTCGTCATGGTTTTGCTTGATTAATCTCTGTTGTTCCTCTTTATCTGTTATTTTTATTACCGGTGTTGTCAATATAATACTCTCTTCTTTGAGATTAGACATTCATTTTTAAAAATCTCCGCGGGAAAATATTGAAATATCAAGTCATTTTTAGGCCATTGTATCATTTTTATATTTTTGTTTTTCATTGCTTTTTGTATAGCTAATATTATTAACTGCAGATTTAATTTTTCATTTATTATTGATTTGACTTGAAATATTATCTTCTTCTTTTGATGTGCGCTTATTATCAATTCATTTTCATTTAATGTCGACTTTATCCTTGGTATGTTTTTATTGTAACCATTTAATAATTCATATATCGAGCTCTTTTGTGATTCTTCATTTTCCTGTTTTTTATTTTCTTTCAATTGTTTCTCTTTTTCTAATCTTTTTCTCATAGATCGTGTGATTGCTAATATTGTTTTATTCATGTCTTCTAACTCTTTTATTTCACTAAAAGGAATACGTGAAAGCGCGTCCGCCTGAACGTTATCTTTTCCTTTTATATGCATTATATCGAAATCAAATTCTTCCAATTCTAATTTGATACGTACCAGTTTGGATGTTGGATTTTTCATTGTAACAAGATATACCAATGGTTTATGATCAGTATAAACTATGAATTTTCTTCCATATAAATATGGTCTGAATGCAATTATCGAGTGATAAATTGCCAATAATTCTTTTTCTATTATTGCCTTGTTTTTCTCCCTTTTTTGAAATGTTTTAGAGAAATAAGCTATTGGTAAGTCTATTCCATTGTGTTCTTGCAATAATATTCCTGCACATCCCAAACTACTACTATCCACTTTTAATATAAATATTCTATTAAAATCTGGATATTGTAAAATTTGAGGTCTTGGCAATGCCTCTCTCATCTGTTCAAATGCATTTTGGTGAATACTTTTCCACTCAAAAGTAGCTCTTTTTCTTGTTAATTTTGTAAGTGGTAGTGATATCTCTGCGATGTTGTATATAAATTTTCTATAATAATTCGCAAATGCTACAAATCTTTTCGTCGCATCTTTGTCATGCGGCTTTGGATAATTTTTAATTGTTTCTAACTATTTTTCTATCATCTGGTAATATTCCCTGAGCAGTACATTTGTGTCCAAGAAAACTTTCCATTGAAAACTTCCCATATCCGTTGAAAAAGTTGTTACTTCTCTTGATTGTTTTTCCAAAGGTACTTGATGAAATCCCGAGTAAAGATCGATTATTGAAAAGTATTTGGCCCTACCTAAATTATCCAATATTTCATCAATTCTTGGCAGTCGATACCGATCTGGTATCAAATTTTTATTTAATTTTCGATAGTCAATACACATTCTCCATTTTTTCTCTATTCCTGATCCTTTTTTCGGTACTAAAATGATTGGACTATTATAACAAGAAATGCTTGGTTCTATTAATTTGTTTCTGATTAGATTGTCCACTTGTCTATTGATTTCTTCTTTTTGACTTTGTGGTATCCTATAGTTTTTTGTGTAAACTGGTTCATTACTTTTTAAATTGAGTTTTTGTTCATAGAAATGGTTTACTGTCATCATATCTGTTTCTAATGCAAAAGTGTCTGAATACGAATACTGTGTGCATAATTTAATTAGTTCCTTTTTCAGTTTGACGTCATTGGGATACGATCTTTCTAGTTTAATTAATACTCGTTCTGTTCTTTCATTGTCTGGTTTATTTTTATTCATTGTATATTTAGTTATTAAATTTTTATTCATTGTATTTTAGTTCGATGTCTTGACACTCCAATTCATAATTTTTTATCCTTACTGGTCTTTCATTTGTATTTATTATTGATATATGAGCTTCTTTATTAAATGCTATCGTGTTCGATGTAAAGACTCCATTATCTAGTTCTTTTGACGGAATAAATACCGGAAATTTCTTAGAATTTACTATTATTGTTTTAAATACTTCACTTTTTTGTGGAATCATGATTTCTCCCTGTTCTAATTCTAATTCCATTTTCACTATTAATGTTTCACACTCTGTTTTAATTGTGAATGTTTGTGTATCGTAATCTAATTTGCATCTATATGTTTTTATAAAATCCTTACCTATTATTCCATCACCCTTTATATCTAATTCATCTGCCATTACATGAAATATGTTATTGATTATTGTTTTTCCAATTTCTATTTCAATATTTATTTCTTCTAATGATCTAATTTTTGTCTTTGTTACTCCCCTAATTGTAATTGTTTTTGAATAGTCAATATTATTTCTATGTCTTATACAATTTAATTTTATTATTGATATGTCGGCCTGGCTGTCTACTAGAAGATATAATTCTTCTTCTAATTGGTTTGTTTTCAATTTAATGAAATCCATCTTTATTTTTTTTTTTTTATCGGTTGCTTGAAATACTTTCTGCTTGTAATATTTGCACTTGTGGTTCCGGTGTTGTCTCTACCTATTCGTTTTCAGTATAATAAACGCGATTATTTCTTCCTCTATTACTATTGTTGTAATTTGTTCGGTTGTTACTGTTATTTCTGTCTCTCCAGTTGTAGTTTGTGTTTCTTCGATTGTTATTGTTATTGTTACTGTAGTTGTTTTGATTATTTCTCGTATTATATCGTGAATTATTATTATTTCTATTATAATTTCCTCTTCCACGATTGTATGTTCTGAAATTATTGTTTGAATTATTCAATAACTTATAAGCCACATAAGGATTTATTGAAGGGGCCAAATGATACGGATCGAAGTGGTAATCGATTTTGGAAAACAGACAAATCGTACAAAACAATATTGTCTAAATTATGGCGAACGTTTTTCCCATACATCGAAAAATTGGAGCGTAGTGAAAATATTCATTTCGAACATACAATCCGAACGGATGGTGTATCGCTTTGCTTGACGATGTATCGCAAACCGGAGCAGTGTAAAAAAAATCCACTTAATGTCGCTCGTAATGCTTTAAATGCGGCCGCTGAAGCATATGACAATGGTATCCATATAAAAAACTCGAAAAAAGCAAGCAAAAAAGCATTGACAAGTGCTGAGGCAGCTGATGTGACTGCAGCAATGGCCGAAATGGAAGCAAAGAAAAAAGCATTGGATGCACAGAGAGCCAAGTTTAATGCGGAAATAAAGCGAAAATTCGAGCAATGCAAACAGTTGTATTCACTTGATCCGGGCTCACGTCGACCATTTGCTGGTGTTAGAATTCGAAAGAATCCAATTGATGGCAGTGCAATGCTTAAACAAATTCGCACAACAAGCGGCCAATTCAAGCGATTGATTCATTTCCATCGATTCCAAACAAAACGGAAGAAAATCACCAAAAGAATCGATGAAAAAATGAGAAAAGCACGCGAGGCATACATCAAAATGCAGCAGCAGAATGACGATGATGATGATGATGAATATTTAATGAATGACTTTGGTTTGGGTCCACGTTGTGAAAATTATGATGCATACACACGCCACATTCTTGAGCATTTCAACGAAGCAATTGATGCATATACACGTCGAAATTATGCAGTTCAAGATTTCCGGCAATACAGTGAAAGAGAATCGGCATGCAGGAAAATGGCAAATGCTTTGATCGATGATATGGAAACATTTGTTATTGTTGGCGGGAAAACTATAGCGGCCAATTCACCGGTGAAAGGATATTCGCGATCCCAATGTTTCCGTATCATGGAAATGATTGACGAACATCCAAAAGGTACTGTTTATCGTACAAATACGGAATTTCGCTCAACAAAATTGTGCTGTAGATGCCATCAAGTGTTGGAAAATGGCACGAAAAATGGCAAAACCAAAACAAAATACCGTTACAAAATATGCCGCCAATGTGAATTTCTGGACGATAATGAAGGTGGTCATCATGCAGTCAATCGAATTCGATCCAAAAAATCAAATCGTGAATTGATCAATGAGAAACGACAACGACAACAACAACAACAACGGAATGAAGACAACAACAAAATTGATAAACTTCGTTTTTACGATGTGAATGTTGAAGAGCAGCAGCAGCAGCAGCATCGTAGCATCACATGGGAACGTGATTGTAATGCCGGAATGAATATGATTCCGCATTGTAAGTGTAATTCATTATTAAATCATTTGTCAATTAATATATTATAATATTTCATTTTTCTTGTCTCTCTTTTTCTAACCAATAGTTTACCATGAAGTATATGGAAGACCATTGCCAGCAGCATTCACCGAAAAGTTCGAAGACCAAACCACCAGCCTCCCCAGTATTAGTTGCTGCTGCTGCTGCTGCTCCATTTTCTAAAGGCAAAAAAGTGCACTTTTCTTTGAGGGAAAAGACAAAACAAACACTAGTTATCATCTAAGAGAATTGATGGATAATTATGATGCGGATACAATTGATTATTTCCGTTCAACGATAATAACAAAAGACTCATTTGCACCATACATTCATGGAGTACAGGGCAAATACATTGCAGAACCAGCCAATAATA
Source organism: Resseliella maxima (assembly GCA_029041755.1). NCBI lineage: Eukaryota > Metazoa > Arthropoda > Insecta > Diptera > Cecidomyiidae > Resseliella > Resseliella maxima. Next base: position 41,687 of record JAQOWM010000292.1, read on the forward strand.
GGCAGAAAAACATTTATTATCCAGATGCAATGGCTAAATATCAAGCAAAGCAATTGGAAAAGTTGGACAACAGAGTTGCAAACAAAAATAAAAAGAAAAAAGGCAAAAACCAAAAAGCTTCCAAGCAAAATAATGGTGATGACGATGACGACGACGACGACGACGACGATGATGATGATGATGATGATGATGATGGTGAAAATGCAAACAGAGGCAGACAAACAGCAACAACAACAACACCACGTCTGTATGGCATGTATTTCTTGCATCCCAAAATCAAGGAATATTGCAGAGAATATGGAATTAGACCACCGAATAATGTAATGATGGGAAATATAATAACAACCGAAGCACAGGAAATGGTACACGAATTCCAAACAAATATTACATATCATGCGAAGCGAAGAATTACAAAATTTCTCAAATATATCGCAAAACGTCGTAATAAAAATGTCAGTGATAGCAGTGATAGATGATGATGATTCCGATTCAGATTCCGATTCAGATGATGAATATGATGATAAACATTTCATAGGTGGAAAAATAGAAATATCATTGGCTGATATTCGAAATACGATAAATTATCTATTTCAAAATCCAGATAATCGTACAGATAAAATGCCAAATGTTTTCCTATTGAATAACCTTAAGAAAGAATTGAATCCAATTGACTTTGGAAAATGTCAATTCTGATGAAATTGACATTGACGAATCGAATGGAGAAGAAATACCATATCCAGGCAAAGGCTATTTCTATAAAATGAAATCAGTCGGTTGGTTCAAATATGTTCCGGTATTTTTCCATTTGCAAGAATTCATACGTAGAGAAAATCGTGTAATTGTTGCTAGATGGTGTGCTGCTAATGATAATAACGGCAACGACAACGATAACGGCAACGACAACGACAACCGAAATCATCATCATGAATTAGCATCTCTCAGAGATGATCAATTAACAGAAATTCAATTGGAACGTCGTGAACGGAATCGATTGAGGCGAAAACAAAGAAATCAAGCGAAAAAGATCGCCGCTGCTGAATTGGTGGAGATTGGTGAAGAGCAGCAGCAGCAGCCAAAGAAACGAAAACGTTGCAACAAATCGAAGAAATATCGATCAAAATTGAGAGAAAAAAAGAAGCAGGAGAAAAAGAAAGGCGGTATACCAAGAACTATACGTAATTTTAATGTTGTTCCACAATCAAAATTCAAGAGACGCCACATTTTAATTGATTTGCAAACATTTTATTATCTTTTAAAAGATATGAAATGTTATAACTTGAATCAGTATTAGCATCAGCTAAATTCGAAGACGCAAAAGAAGTAAAAAAAAAAATAAAAAAATTTTATTTTTTTTTTTATTTTTTTTTTTACAAATCTTGTGACAACTTCTTTTGCGTCTTCGAATTTAGCTGATGCTAATACTGATTCAACTACGCTTGAGTTTGTGTTGGCTCTACAGAGTTCATTTGTATTGTCAATTGTTATTTCGTTTGCTTTGTCATTTGGTATGCCTTCGAGCATTAGTGATCTTTTGAATTGTTCTGCTAATGTTTCAATTTTTTTAGTATAGTCTGTTAGATTTGATCTGTCAGCACGTGTTGCTAACATTTTACCATCTACTACTTTGCTATTTTCTGGTTTTATCTTTGTTTTTAGTGTGTTTTTTATTATTTCTATGGTTGCGTTGATTGGTATAATTTCTATTGCATTACACTGACATTAATTTGACAGCAAATACTACAACATTTGTTTTGAAATGTCATATTTCCAAGGAAAATTGTAAAGTTTACAACCATGGTTGGAATTCTATACATCACAGATTTGTTTGCACTAATACCAAAGCATTTGCGTATTTGGTTGTAAATGTGACATTTCAATTGCGCGCTCAAGCAAGTTGGTATTAGTGCAAACAAATCTGTGATGTATAGAATTCTAACCATGGTTGTAAACTTTACAATTTTCCTTGGAAATATGACATTTCAAAACAAAGGTTGTAGTATTCGCTGTCAAATTAATGTCAGTGTACCTTTCAATTTTGATAATATGAAGTTTTTTAGTATCTCTTTGTGGTTTCCATCTTTATCAACTGACTCTAATAATTCAATACTTTTTATAAAAGGTGTCAAACCCAATGGTTCGCCATCATATATCGTGGATAGTGTGCTGGCACATAATTTTAAATATTCGTTCGTTGTCAAAGCCATATTTTTATTATTTTGTATCTCTTTTGGTTTGTAAATTATTTCTTCTGTCAGATCAATTGGAACTATTATGTCTGTTCGGCCAATGATTGCTAAATTTTGTGTCTTTATTTTATCTCTTATTTTTATTAATATTTTTCTGATTTCTGCTTTGCTTCTGTGTTCTTTACCTTCGAATATTTCTTTTCCGTGGTTTATTATCCTATTATATAACACATGACTCAAAAAGTCCCCGGACTGACATATAGAGGGCGCCACTTTTAAGAAACCCATTTCATTATTCGATAGTACCAACCTTTCTAAGGTATATGTCAAAATTTCATGACAATCGCTAAACGTGTTCTCAAGTATAGAGACGTCAAAGTGAAGCTACCTCAGTGTTTTTGTTAAAAATGGAAAAAAAAGAATTTCGTGTGCTAATTAAGCATTGCTTTTTAACCGGAAAAAATACGGTAGAAGCTAAACAGTGGCTTGATAAACATTATTTGGACTCTGCCCCAGGAAAATCGACCATTTGTGATTGGTATAATGAATTCAAACGTGGTCGTACAGACATCGAAGACGCTGTTCGTAGTGGTCGCCCAAATACGGCTGTTACGGAACAAAACATCATAAAAATCCGAAAAATCGTTTTGATTGACCGAAAATTGAAATTGAGGGAAATAGCTGAAGCCTCAAAGTTATCCGAAGGCAGCGTGTTTACAATTTTGCATGAACATTTGGGCATGAAAAAGCTCATGGCAAAGTGGGTGCCGCGTTTGTTGACACCAGACCAAAAACAACAACGAATCGACGATTCTGAGGCCTGTCTGGTGCTTTTTAACCGCAACAAAGCCGGATTTTTGCGTCGTTATGTGACAATGGATGAAACATGGATCCATCATTATACTCCGGAGTCAAATCGGCAGTCAGCTGAGTGGACAGCAGCCGGTGAAAGCCGACCAAAGCGTTCAAAGACACAACAGTCGGCTGGCAAGGTAATGGCCTCAGTTTTTTGGGATGCTCACGGTATTTTGTTCATAGACTACCTTGAAGAAGGAAGAACGATCAATAGTGATTACTACATAGCATTATTGGATCGATTGGCCGAAGAAATAAAGAAAAAACGGCCCCATATGGAGAAGAAAAAACCGCTGTTTCACCAAGACAATGCACCGTGTCATAAGTCGTTGAAAACGATGGTCAAATTTCATGAATTGCGCTTCGAATTGCTTCCGTACCCACCGTATTCTCCAGATCTAGCCCCCAGCGACTACTGGCTCTTTGCTGATCTCAAAAGGATGCTCCAGGGAAAAAAATTTACCAGCAACGAGGAAGTAATTGCCGCAACTGAAGCTCATTTTGAGGGGAAAAATCAAGACTTCTACAAAAAAGGTATCGAGAAGCTAGAGAAGCGTTGGACCGATTGTATTGTCTTAGATGGAAATTATGTTGATGAATAAAATCGAATTTCGCCAAAATATTGTGTTTTTCTTTGTTAGTCCGGAAACTTTTTGA
>JAQOWM010000676.1:0-29942 GCA_029041755.1 Resseliella maxima
CCAAAGATCTTTATTTCAAATGTAAACAATGAACCATTTTTGCACAGCGATATTCTATTTGGAAATATTTTCGTGAGAATATTTCAATTTGACGTTCAATTTAATGAAAATAGTTCAAATTAACGTTCAATTTCATGAAAATAATTCAAATTAACGTTCAATTTAATGAAAATAGTTCGATTTGACGTTCAATTTAATGAAAATAGTTCAATTTAACGTTCAATTTCATGAAAATAATTCAATTTAACGTTCAATTTCATGAAAATAATTCAAATTAACGTTCAGTTTCAATTGACAAGTTGAGAATTCAATCTGTCGTTTTGTTTCAAGTCTAATGAATTGTTTTTTTTGTCATTTCTACAGGCTTCCATTGAACGTGTTGAAAACAACGGTGATTACATTGAAAATGTGCCAAATGTGCCGAATAGTGGAAATACAGTGGCCATCGAAAATTCAACTGCTCCAGACGAAGGAGCCATGGCAAATATCGCATCAACGGAATCAATTGAAGCACCAACACCAACGGCTGTTGGTTGTGATTTGGTTGAAGTTGGTGATTCAACTACCGTGAGTATCAATCCATTTTCTTTGAATTACATTGAATTGAATTCTCAATTGACAAGTTGAGAATTCAATCTGTCATTTTTTTCAAATCTAATGGATTCTTTCTCATTTCTACAGGTGCCAAATGGAAGTGTTGAAAACAATGGTAATCGCATTGACAATGCCAGTTACTTTTTTAGATTACCGTGCGCTCCGTGCACACCAAAAAACTTCCGAGATAATAAGTTTTTATCATCAAAAAGATCAGCTGAGCCTAAAATTCCATTAAAGTCTCATGTAGAGGGGCTGACAAGTGACGTATCAATTCTAGCACTTGTTGCTGTTGGTTGTGACTTGGTTGAAATTGGTGATTCAACTACCGTGAGTATCAATCCATTTTCTTTGAATTACATTGAATTGAATTCTCAATTGACAAGCTGAGAATTCAATCTGTCGTTTTGTTTCAAGTCTAATGAATTGTTTTTTTTGTCATTTCTACAGGCTTCCATTGAACGTGTTGAAAACAACGGTGATTACATTGAAAATAAGCCAAATGTGCCGAATAGTGGAAACACGGTGGCCATCGAAAATTCAATTGCTCCAGACGAAGGAGCCATGGCAAATACCGCATCAACAGAATCAATTGAAGCACCTACGGCTGTTGGTTGTGATTTGGTTGAAATTGGTGATTCAACTACCGTGAGTATCAATCCATTTTCTTTGAATTACATTGAATTGAATTCTCAATTGACAAGTTGAGAATTCAATCTGTCGTTTTGTTTCAAGTCTAATGAATTGTTTTTTTTTTGTCATTTCTACAGGCTTCCATTGAACGTGTTGAAAACAACGGTGATTACATTGAAAATAAGCCAAATGTGCCGAATAGTGGAAACACGGTGGCCATCGAAAATTCAATTGCTCCAGACGAAGGAGCCATGGCAAATATCGCATCAACGGAATCAATTGAAGCACCTACGGCTGTTGGTTGTGATTTGGTTGAAATTGGTGATTCAACTACCGTGAGTATTTACATTTTCTGCAATTTAGTGAAAAAACACAAAATATTTTCCAGTTGAGAATTCAATTCGTCATTTTGTTTCAGAGATAATCATATAAAATAAATCATTCTTTATCTATTATTTCAAAATATATTTAGCAGGATGAAAATGGTAAAAGTAGCAATAACAACGTTGATGGACATAGTCAAGGTGTTTTATGTAAAAATTCTACAGATTGTTGGTGTCGGAAAGTTATAAAATTAGAAGAAGAAAAAAAACTCCTTCGGGAATCGATACAAAATCTAAATTTGCGTCTTGGCTGTGTTGAAATTCTTGCAAACACTTCTGAATCTAGCTCCGAATCAGAACCAGTTGACGAATATGAGTCTGCAGTAGCTGTAAATACGCGTCATTATCAATTGGATGCCATGATCGCAAAAAAGTATTACTATATTACAAATGAAAGTTTGGTTTCTACCTTCCATTTAATTAAATCAGTTATTTAATATTCCATTTTCTTTTCAAAAGTCGAAAGGTGTCCGCTTTTTTTTTTAAATGGTGCAATCAAATTACACCCAGTTACTGTTAAAAAGATGATTACAGCGAACAATACGTATCCACTTTCCACGAGAGATTTTGATGAACAATTTGTTACCGATTTACTAAAGGCAATTTTCACGAAAGCTGAATTGAAAACATGTGCAACAACATCATCGTTGAGATCTTTGAATGCATCGAAATTAAAATTTGCAAAAGGTACAACCTGGTAAAACCTCTAATGTCAATTTTTGATTTGACTGCAAGTTTGAATGTATATCTTCTTATAAATGGTATTGTTTTTCAGCCATTTTTTCCGAAAGAACTGACAATGATTTGCAGAGATTAAAAATTTTTCGGGAAGTTGCAATTAAGATCGGAAAGTAACCATGAGCAATTGAAATAAAATAAAAGAAAAGAGTCACATCACAACCAAAACCAAAACCATAACCACAAATTAAAAAAAAAAAAAACACCAAACAAAAACTGCTTTATCATTTAGCAATTAATCAACAAATAAAACAAATCAATGTTGAACATATTTTGAACAAAACTTGTTGTAGAAAGAAAGAATACTTAATAGATATGTAAGTTGGCAATAATTACTTGAAGCCCGAGCTACAATCTTGTCCATGGACACAATTGCTTTGTTTATTTTTTCTTTTTCTTGTTCTCAAATACATTTTTTTTTCTCTGGTGCATAGTATATTGAATTTTTATGCAATATTTTTATTTGAAATAAAAAAAAATCAAATATTTTTGATAATAAATTTAATTTTAGGAATTTAATGGAATAAATGTTGGAAATGAAGTGATTTTTGTCCGGTGTTTTTATTAATTCGCTACTTATTTCCCTTTTCAGGGAGAAATCTTTGCAATCTGTCTTCTTGAAAACGAAATATATCATTTCATGAGATAAAAATTCAAAATTCTTTCTTTAAAACCGAAAAATGGCAATTTTTCTTTCTTTGAAATCGAAAAATTGTAATTTTTCATCATGTTAAATTTTCTGTGAATTTCACAAGTTTTTATCTTTTTGCTAATTTTTCAAATAAATTTGAAATTTTCGCATATACGGTTCTATTTTCTACGGTTTCGCATATAAACTTTCTGATGATTCAATTTCGATGCTCTTCAATGATGACGAAATATGCATAAAAACCACTCCTGATCAAAAGTAAATATTGAAACTGATAGAATCATATAAACTCTAATAAATATAAACGATTATAAACTAATGTGTTACATTATCAGTGAATGGATAATGGAAACTGGCGGAACGCATTTTCGAAAATTATCAGGCGTAGAATATGGAAGTAACCTTTATATATTTGATGAATTGATAAAAAATTTCAAATTTAGTAAACCTCCAATACAGAGTAAGACATATTGTGATGCATCTCTACGACTCTACAAATGGTTACAGACGAAAGATTCTATTACGATGATATTGAATAATGGAACAATACAGGTAAATAAAATTACATACACAGAAACGTTTAGTTTGATATTCTTGGATTTTCTTATGAAAACTTAGGGTAACCATTTTTAATTTTCATTTGCTTTCAGATTAACTTCACAAGTGGGATAAAGATTGTTGTAGAAGAGGGATGCATCTTTGTTTCTTCGAAGAAAATTTCAGATTCTTGCAATATTCATTTAGAAAAGACGCCCTTTGACATGCTATTCTCACGTCTATCGAAGTTACCAGTTAACGAGACATTGTGGCGACATATTCTGTCAGTTATCGATCATTGCGATCAATATATCTACCAGAAATGAGTCATTTCCGACGACCAATGGAGTCTGTTACCATCAATGTAGCTTAAGAAAATGATAATTTTAGATATTTGAATAAAGCGTAATAAATAGTACAACTGATTACAACTATATACTTAAAGAGAAAAACCATTTATTCAATAATTGTTAGTGAGCGCTGGTGTATTTTTTTAAAATCTGTTTCAGAGCTCGAAAAATTTTGATTTGTAAAAGTAAACTTTAGGCGAAGCGATATAAAATGTCAGTGTCAGCTTATGAATCACCGTTGTTTTCAACACGTTCAATGGAAGCCTGTAGAAATGACAAAAAAAACAATTCATTAGACTTGAAACAAAACGGCAGATTGAATTCTCAACTTGTCAATTGAGAATTCAATTCAATGTCAGAAAATGGATTGATACTCACGGTAGTTGAACCACCAATTTCAACCAAATCACAACCAACAGCCCTAGGTGCTTCAATTGATTCCTTTGATGCGGTATTTGCCATGGCTCCTTCGTCTGGAGCAATCGAATTTTCGATGGCCACCGTATTTCCACTATTCGGCACATTTGGCACATTTTCAATGTAATCACCGTTGTTTTCAACACGTTCAATGGAAGCCTGTAGAAATGACAAAAAAAAAACAATTCATTAGACTTGAAACAAAACGACAGATTGAATTCTCAACTTGTCAATTGAGAATTCAATTCAATGTAATTCAAAGAAAATGGATTGATACTCACGGTAGTTGAATCACCAATTTCAACCAAATCACAACCAACAGCAACAAGTGCTAGAATTGATACGTCACTTGTCAGCCCCTCTACATGAGACTTTAATGGAATTTCAGGCTCAGCTGATCTTTTTGATGATAAAAACTTATTATATTGGACGTTTTTTGGTGTGCACGGAGCCCACGGTAATCTAAAAAAGTAACTGGCATTGTCAATGCGATTACCATTGTTTTCAACACTTCCATTTGGCACCTGTAGAAATGAGAAAGAATCCATTAGATTTGAAAAAAATGACAGATTGAATTCTCAACTTGTCAATTGAGAATTCAATTCAATGTAATTCAAAGAAAATGGATTGATACTCACGGTAGTTGAATCACCAATTTCAACCAAATCACAACCAACAGCCGTTGGTGTTGGTGCTTCAATTGATTCCGTTGATGCGATATTTGCCATGGCTCCTTTGTCTGGAGCAGTCGAATTAACGATGGCCACATTGTCAATGCGATCACTAATTGCATTGAAATCGACTGGTTGATCGTTTTTTTGCCTGGCCGGCATTTCATTGTCTGTTTCATCATCTACTTCATCGTCTTCACTACTAATGTATATGATTTCATCTACTGCAGTCGGTGTTTCAAAACTATAGAGTTTTTTTCCACTTTGATAAAATTCAGGTCGTTTCCAAGTTATAAATTTCTCAGCTGTATCACGATCTTCGCATACTTTAATTATGCGACATTCATAACATGCAACTGATTTTTTGTCAAAGTAAAACTGCGTATCTAATTCAAAATTCGGTACGTCGTTTGTATTTGGTGAAAAAAACACTTTGGTGTATTTTTCGATCGATTTTTGTACCCAATTGTCCTTAACATCGATGAGTTTGTTTTGCTTTAAGCAAATGACATAATATTTTCGTGACATTTTTTTCTTTAAATTATTAATTAAACTTTCAAACTTATTCCAAATTTCCTTTTGGTTCTATTGGTTTGAAATATTTTTTTTCGAATATAAAGATGTTAATTCCGTTGTTCACACGTATTCACGATGTTTTTCTGTGACAACTGATGGCAAAAAAATCTGTCAGAATATAATTTGACATTTTAGTTCGTATAAATTGGCTGAAATTGAGGGCGCTGTACTATAGTGAGGAATTGTCAATTGACGATTCTTCTAAGTTAAAAACAATGTCTGCCAGTGTATGACTAAATTGAACAAGAAAGAATATTGAAAAAACATTATACTTATATATTCTTTTCATGTTCCAACGTCATGTAATTCACGACCTAATTAAATGATAAATATTTCATATAAAAGATCAAACAATATATTTGGACATTCGGAAAACAGGTGCCAGCCGCCTTCGTTGTAGTTTTCCTGGGTGTGATAACAGAACACAGAGGTTTCATGATGTCTCGCGCCAGATTCGATTTAAAGTAATCAAACACAGAAAAATATACATACCGAAAGGAGCAAGGGCATGTGAACAACATTTATCTGAAATTCAATGGAATACTCTCGCAAGTAATACTGGCCAACGAAATAAATTCTCTATGAAGCAAGTAGAGGATTTGATACAATTATTGCGTAATACTGGTTCAGAGATGATATCAGAAAATCCAGGTTTGTTATATTATTTATATTTGAAGTTGAATTGAGCATGCCATTAACACAAACTTTTTTAATTTCTTTCAGCAATCGGTCCGCAAAATTCCAATACCATGGAAATTTACATTGGTCTTAATGTAACACAATTTCAAATCATTTTACGTGCTGTTACACCATTAATGTTTCCACACTTCAAAACACAAGAAAGTTTAAGCCTGGCACTCTACATTTATTTGATGAAACTGAGAACAAACCATACATATGCGGAAATTGCACCACAGTTTAACAAATCTCAAATAACAGTAGGTGTTTGGATTAAAAAAATTCGTAACTTACTTCATGAGGCTATAGTTCCATTGTATTTATACAATCGAACCAGAAATGATCTTTTAAGAAACACTACATCACTTAGCAGAACAATTTATGAAGTGAACGATGAATCAGTAGTTTTTACATTAGATGCCACATACGTATTCACAATAAAAAGTTCGAATTACGACTTCCAAAAAAAGTCTTTCAGCATGCAGTTCGGCAGAAATTTAATGAAGTTTATGTTGTGTGTTACAACAAATGGACTGATCGCTGCCGCATATGGACCATTTGAAGCTCGAAAAAATGACGCAACTATTCTAAATGAGATAATGAACGAACCGGGAAGCATTTTCAAGGAATTGCGCGTTGGAGATGTTGTCGTTGTTGATAGAGGATTCAGAGACATTATTGATGCACTAAAAAATTGTGGACTAATTGTCAAGTCACCTAAAGGTACTCATAGTAACAAACTTGCCCGAGCGGATGCCAATGTGTCTCGTCTAGCTACAAAAACCCGTTATGTGGTAGAAGTGAGAAATTCGCACATAAAAAATAAATGGAAATTTTTGAGTGGTACAAAGATTCATCAATCGATTCCTCACTTGAAAATGGACTTTCAAATAGGTGCGGCATTAGTTAATGCATTTTGTCGTAAAATCGAAAGTGATGCACATGACTGGAACAACATTGGTGATTTAATGTTATCCAAAATGAACGAGCTAAATATTTTATCCAATATCGTACATTGCATACCTAACACATCATTCAAAGTTGTGAGCAATTTGACTTTATTCCCGAAATTCACCTATAGCCAATTAAAACAGATAAGTCTGGGATCATATCAAATTCGTCAAGCAAAAAGTTATTGTCAGTCTCACGTGAGAGCTAACAATAACAAATTTATTCTAAATATTTGTGATGATGTCAACCTATGTAAAAAAATATTGTGAAAAATTGATTAATGGTCCAAGTCCCTTATTATTATCGCTTAATTTACTTTCACGATTCCAATCGAACAAGTTTCACAAAACATATGTACTATTAGAGTTTAATGAAACATATACAATAAGAGGATATTGTTGTTCGTGTCGCCACGGATGTAGGACAGTAGGTTGTTGTAGTCATGTTATGTTAATATTATGGTACATATTATATATCGACCAAAATAATCTGGCAAAGTATTTCCCATCATCGAATCTAGACGGTGTGTTTGGTAATTGGCAGGATGAATATTCCTATTCCGAATCAGAATCAGACTTAAATTGGAGTTCCGATTCGATTGATAATGCTGATTCAGAATACGATACACATTAATAAGCATACATTTAAAACCATATAAATGACCAATTTAATAAAAATAATTCAATTTGCAAATCATTTTAAAAGAATTTAGTTTTTTCTAACATATTTTGATATTTCAAATCAAAAGCTAGCAAAACGATTTTGAGACTTGAACGTTTGTAGAGATCTTTGTGTAATAAAGTTAAATATTTTATGCCTGTTATTATATATGCGACATAAATGTTTGGAACAATTTTAATTTGATAGCTGTAAATCCAAAATATTGCTTCTAGTGTATAGTGTAACAAACTTTGGCGTTGCTCTCTTAATTATTGGCAATGCATTTGGTACAACCACTCCAAGTTGTACAGACTGCTTCAATTCTAAATGGTATTGGATGTAGCGGTCTTAACTTGTCCATACTTTACAAAACCATTTACACTCCATGTGAAAGAACAAAAATGATAAATTTTTATTTCAAAAATGAAAATGGCTTTTTATTTATGCCTGTTTAGTGCAAATATAATTGAATATTAACGTAATATACCTGAAAATAATGTGGAATTTCATTCTTGAATTTAAACTTAAGTAGTTAACATGAAGTTATGCATGTGTTTGGAAAACTTAAAATTATTTTATGTATTACTTTTTTTATTGAGGTAATTAAACATACGAGATAGTTTGACGACATATTGATAAACGATTTTTTTTTTCAAATTGTTGGTACCCTGAAATCATTTTAGAAGCACAGATTTATAAAGAATTGTTGTTTACAAGTTGACATTATTAACTCTAATATCTACATAAAAAAAACCTGAACAGAAATTATTGTTTGATTTTATGAGTTTCCAAATGCTTTTTCAGACTGCTAGCTTGCGTAAATGCTTTCTGACAAATGGAACATTTATAAGGCCGTTCACCAGAGTGAATTCGATTGTGGCTCTTCAGCACTGAAGATCGAGTAAATGATTTTGAACACATTTTGCAATGGAAATTTTTTACATCTGCGTGCACTCTTTTATGACTGCTACGCTCACTGCGTGTACCGAAGATCTGTCCACAATTTTCGCATTGATATGGTTTTTCAAAGGTGTGTTTTTTGTTTATGTGGTCTTTCAAATCACTTTTGATGACAAAGCGATATTGACAGCCATCGTATGGGCATTCAATGGGTTTCACATCTTGAAAATAAGGGTTATTTAACTGCATTAATAACTCATTGAACAAAATCATCCCCATATTAACTTACCAGCATGGAATTTTAAATGAGTTTGCAAAAAATATTTCGCAGAACTGCAATCTTTTTTGCAAATAGCACATTGCACTTTTAGTTTTGTTTTGTTACTGAATCGCCGTTCATAGTTTTTTAATATATCACATGATTTTACATGCTCAATATATTCCTTTTGTTCATTTTTTTGTTCTTTGCAAATGCACTTCTATGACATGGCCACTCCGTTAGTAACGGCTAAAATGAATTGTTTGGCACGACTAATTTCAAATAAATGTACTTTTGACGTGTATGCTGTTCAATGCGGTATCGACAGTGAAGATAGTTACGGTTCACTTTCGAATAGTTTAGTTCGTTAGCAAGTAGGAGTAGGCATTATCTTTAGCACAAGCAAAGTGAGTGACAGTTATTCGCTGCGCGATCGTATTTTATTTGAAAAATATTGGGTGTTTTTGTATCTGATTATATCAAAATGACTGGAATCCCAAAACAAATTAAGAACAATTTTATAACTGTCGGTGAAAGAATCGGTAAAGGCGCATTTGGGGATGTGTATAAAGCCAAAATGCACAATGGAGAGGAAGTCGCTATCAAATTTGAAGATAGAAAGGCAAACATCAGATATCTTCAAGGCGAAATTTCGGTAATCACTTATCATTTTTATGTAACTTTAAATGAAATATAAATATTTTTACAAATTATATATAATTAATTGCTTGCATTTAATTAGATATATCGGAAATTGAAAGGAAAACCAGGGTTTGCTAAACTCATCGCTACCGGACAATCTTCTGGTTATGATTTTATGGCCCTCGAATTTCTGGGACCATCATTGGGAAAACTTTTTTCAGCTCATGGACGACCATTCGGATTATCAACTGTATCAAGGATTGGAATTAAATTAATTGATCGGTTAAAAGTGTTGCATACAGAAAATATTGTTCATTGTGATTTAAAACCAGAAAATATCACTGTTGGCCATGAAGATCAAACCGAATTGTACCTCATTGACTTTGGTCTATCGAAATCTATTCCGGATAATCTTCTACATCCATTCAAAATCAATGTGATCGTGGGTTCATTTATTTATTCAAGTATTGGCGCTCACGAAGGTATTGTTTCATTTCGAAACGATATTGAATCTCTTGCATATGTGTTGATATTCCTTCTCAACGGTGAACTGCCTTGGAATGCAGAAGTTATTGCTAAGAATGTGCAGGTTCTAGAAATTCAGGCCATTCTAAGTACAATGAAAAATCTCAAAAAAACACTCAACAATGAAATAATTCAAAAATTGCCACCGACAATTGGACGCTTCTTATCCGCTAGCCAAAATATCTCGCATTTAGATCTACCGAATTATATGGAATTACGTGAAATTCTAAAGTAATTTGTGTATTTTTCTTTCCCATGGGAAATGTAATGCCCAAAAAATAAAATTGCAATTCTCATATTTTTTTTTTTAGATCTGGTGTTGATTCTTCTCATTTTGATTGGGAAACTGAAGACAAAGAAAACATCAAACCTTGTGGATGAATAACGCACAATTTTTTCAAACAAAACCATTCAGTTTATTGTTATTTCTATGTATTTATTTGGTTTCTTGAATAAAAAAAAACATGGAAAAATATCCACCGTGTTTTTCTGTATACATTTTCCTTTGATAATTGATTGTATTACCATACCATTGGTTTGTTGGCAATTTGTTCTTAAAATGTCTACTGATACGTACAAAATGGTAAACAAAATATAATCTCAATTTCATTTCATGTGGGGTTCATGACAAAATCAGATTGGCTTTACTATTTACAATGAATACAGAATTACCCCACAACGACCTAAATTAAACGAAAACTTAATAAAATGTAAAAAAATCGATCTTGGAACTGAGAGTAATACATAAATAGAAAAATAATAATATAGAAATTATTCATCTTGCTTTATAATGCAATTTTTTCAGACAATGAATTCATTTCAGAAGTTGAATAGCTCGCAAAATACTTTCATTTGGAGGAAAATCATAATAATATACATTTAGCTCAAAGTACAATCGTTCGATATTTCGTAAAATTATTTCAAAGTATTTATGATACTTGACCATTTGTATTCATAGGGCTCACAGTTATTTTGAAATTGTTCGTGCCATATTTAATGAAAAAATCATTAACTTTTTCAGAAATCCATTTTAATTTTTGCTATTAATAGATTGTCTGTAAAAAATCAAAAAATATACTGATGCGGTGATATATTCCATATTTTAATGCAAGTTAGCAGTTTATGTTATTCGACTAGCGTTTCTTAACAACAAAAATAAAAAAAATTGATAGCAGTAAGGGATTCTATTGGGGAGAGAGAAAAAATTTTGAAGTGTTGTACATGGGGCGAGTCACGATCACTAGCACTCAATGGTTTTTCTCATCATGAATTCATTGAAAAGCGTCAAATACAATTTCTATTTTACTTGTTAGTATTTATTATTATTGAATTTTTTCTTCATTTTTTACAAATAATTAATTATTTTAATATGTTATATAATTTTCAAAGATAATAATAAAATAACAACGTCGCGAATTTGAAGTATAGAAATTTTAGTCGAGCGGTTAGTTAGTCTACAATCAAAAATAAATAAAACAAAAATGTTGGAAAAGTTTTAATTCCATTTATGCTATCGTATCTGATCGTTTTAATCACATTTAATGATCAATTGAATATCATCTCATCAACTAATTCATTAATACAAATTCGCTAATAACTGTTATTTGATGTGTTGTATTTAGAGCCTGAACCATTTAGAAAGTTGAGACTAATTAAGATAGCCCTCAGATTGATCTTTGAGTAAGTGGCAGGAATTCGCAAAACATTAAAATGGAATAGTTAGCATTCACTTTCTGAGATTGGCTGTAATTATCATTATTTACGAGTAATATGTTTCGTATATCATTCTAGATTGTGTCAATCGATTAATAAAACGATTCCCGCCTGGTATTATATATGAACAAGGTAATGCGCCTGAAGATTATTTCATCTTTTTGATTATTCATGTCATTAGTGTAAGTATCTACGGAATCAATATAAAATCATCTCGTGTATCTGTTTTCAATCATCGTTGTGACAAATTATATGCTAAAGTGAGACTTTCTTTATCTAATTTTTTAAAAACCGTAAAATGTATCCACTCACATTCTAAGGTACAATCATTTACAATTAAAAACTCTTTTTTATTCAGATCAAAGATTATTGGAATCTTATGTTCATTGCGATGGTTTTTAGTCATGTCATTTGATAAAATTTTAAATTCATATCGTAATGTTGTCTGATTATATGAATATTTCTTATCATCGCCTCAATGCGGTTATATGTTACAATCGGTTACAATATGTTATAATCGGGTACAATTGGGTACAATCATTGTTTTATATCGAGAAGATGAAAATTTGAAAAACTATTTACATTGTCTTTGTCAGCAATTGTCTTTGTCAGCAATTGCCATCGTCAGCAAAAATTTCCACCAGATATTTTTAATCTCTTTTTTTATCTTTCTAATGTTGGCGGCAATTCAATTTGAAATGTGATGCGGATTTCATTCTAATGTCATAATCAAATAGACGAGCGAAAAAGAATCACACAAACAATACGTGTTTTAAAAAAAATTATTTTATGATTTGAAAATAAAAAAGAAAAAAATAATAAGTATAAGTGAAATTTGTCCATTAGATTGCCTTTTCCGAAATGAGCCCAAAAACAAATACAAAAACTGACGATTATTGTTGTATTTGTACAGATATTGTTGTCAACAAAGCAAACAATCCCAAAGTCAAGTGCAGTCAGTGTGAAAGGAACTTTCACAAAAAGTGCCTTGGCCAAATTACAAATAAAAAAAAAATTTTTTTGTGTTTCATCTGCACCGAAAATAAAAATTGTACTAAGAACGAAAGGTGAGTTGTCCATTGTTGGCCCTGGTTGGCCCTGGTTGGCCCTTTGTAACATTTTTTGTTCTTTCCTTTCATATACTTTAATTGTTTTATGTATATTTTTTACAAATTAGCCCAGAAAAACTGGAATTGTTACGCATACTTTTTGAATTCATTTTCGATGACCCAACAGTAAGCTGATATACAAAATGTTATGTACGTTGTAAAAAAAAAAAAAAAAAGAAAAAAAAAGAGGAAAAAAAAAAAAGAAAAGAACATAAAAAATAAAAAAAAATAGTAAACTAATGTTTTACTTAAAAATATCACACTATACTTTCAAACTATCATATTCAATGACTTTTCCATTAATTCTTTCGTTTATATATTTCTTTCTACAGCAAGCTTACAAATATATTTCGAATATTGAAAAAAAATTCGGTGTTTTTAACTTTGCTGCGCCCAAACAGTCGATCAACCCAAAATTGATTGACAAATATACAATAGATATGTTAAAAGCAAGTGAAGTTAATACGAGCAATGTGATAATGAGAAAGGAAGATTTAAATGAAGAACGTTCCAATGTAAGCCAAACGCCACCAAATAATCCTCAGTACAAATCATTGCCACAGAATTTGGATCCTTTGGAAGATATGTCTACAGTTTCAAATAATGATTTATTTGAGAATCAAGATGAAATTCAAAATGAACTATGGCAAACAAATGCAAATGGTTTAGAATCACAAAATATGGGACATAGTGATTCAGTTGAGCATCCAAATGCACATTTAGCTGATATGCAAACAGAACAAGTAAATGCAAACACGGCAGGATCAGAAGATCAATCAGCTCTGGATGAAATAAAAATATTCGATAAATTAATGGTAGAGACTGCAGATGTTTTGCGGAATACTGTAAATAATGGGCTAATGAATTTCGTTACTTCCTCATTGCTTGCAACGAAATTGTTAGAAAAAAATATTTCAAAACGCACACACGAAGAAAAGGTATATGCTGAAAATATTCAGATAAATAAAACTTTAAATTTTGAAGCCAAAAGGCAATCAAAGCTGAATCATGATGAAATCGCCCGATTGAAGTTAAACATAAAGAAACTCGAATCTGAGAATGAAGCTTTCCATACCGATTATGAAGAAATTGCAAGCTGAGTTATCTGAAAAATCTCAGACAACATAATTCTTTAGTTGGTTGCCAATGAACAAACTACTGATTTAAACACACAGTTAAAATTGAAAATGGGCTCATTTTCGGGATACATTTAAATCTTTATTTGAAATTCGTGATTCTTGTTCAAAAAGAACTGAAAAAT
Source organism: Resseliella maxima (assembly GCA_029041755.1). Classification (NCBI taxonomy): domain Eukaryota; kingdom Metazoa; phylum Arthropoda; class Insecta; order Diptera; family Cecidomyiidae; genus Resseliella; species Resseliella maxima. The sequence continues at coordinate 14,247 of JAQOWM010000676.1, forward strand.
GCTCACAAGCATTCATTCTTAAATAATAAATTTAAATCAATGGGCGAAACAAACTTGTGAATTTTTTAGTCACAATAAAAAATAAAACTTTAAATTTTGACCAGTTTTTGCTTTATTGTAGAATTTTTACTTAAAAACGTTTCAATTATTTCCAGCTATTATAGATTTTATTTTAACATAGAGAACATAATACTTTCATTTATTAATGTCTCTATCATTGATTTGTGTGAGTCTCACTTATAGATGCTTTGTTTGAAATTCGTCGTTCTTTTCGAAACTACTGCCTGCTACATGCATTCACATACATTATTTTTAAAACTGTACATATTTCTTTTTATCCAATGAATTCTTGATGTAGGTAGCCATAACTAAAATTATAATACAAAACTGTGCGAAATTGTACTAGCACTGTCAATCATCTTGATTGAAGGTAATAAATATTGCTGCTAAAATCAATCAAATGAAAGCGAATGAAAGTATCAAATAAAAAGTGTTCAATTGAAAATGATCTAAATTGATCATTAAATCTGTGAAGATTTGTGCTAATTATTCTGAATAAATGTGTATATGTGTGTAGATGCATGTATGTTTAAATTAGTATGAGATAATTATTAATTTACATAAATTATGTCTTAATTAGAACGTATTTTTGAATTTATTTGAATCTGTTTGAATTGGTTTGAATCTACTTCAGCGCCATAAAATTTGAACTAATTGATTTTGACATTCTAGTTTGTTGTTTTTGCGTTTGAAACGGGTTGAAAGCAAAAAGTCGAATTCGGTTATTTACTTGGTTGTTTATGGTTGTTTACTCATAAACTTTGTTCAGTAAGTTGATTTTTTGTAAACGCATATTTTATTCATATATTTTTTACTCTGTGTTATAATAATATATTTATGTTTGTTTTTTATGTTTTCCAGACATTTCAATGGGATCAAAAAAAGGTGTACCTCGTGGGAAGTATTCCACCAAGTTGCCAAAGATGTCAATGGCAGAATGCTATCTTTGCAGAAAAATTTTCAAAAGAAAGCCTACTCTGCTTCACCACATTCGTAGCAAGCATCTTCACCAACGTGTCGGATGTGTTATATGTACAAGAAAATTTATTTCGAAATCTAATTTAATGAGACACATGAAAAACGTGCACCGTGTCACTGCAAAATTAAAAAAACCGGCTCAACAACCACAAGAATTTCAAAGTTGCGTTCGTTTCGATCAAGTGAAAATAGAAAAAAACAAACGATTTGGACAACATTTGATATCAAGATTTGACCTAGAGGTAGGCCAAATTGTTCTAACTGCCAATCCATATGCTTATATTGAATATGTTTCTTCGAACAGTGCAAAATGTTTTAACTGTGGCAAGAAAACAAATCGTCATATGCAGTGTCAACATTGCATACACGTATACTTTTGCAGTGAATCGTGTAGTTCATCAGATTTTCATAAGTCAAAATGCAATAAAATGTTCACTTCAAGCGATTGTTATGTAGTTCGATTGGCCACAGAAATAATTTTGGTAGCATTGAATTCCATTCAAAACACAGAAATACTGTTGGAATTCAGTAAAGGCATTTTATTTAACAATAGAAAATGTAAAGATGCCCAAGCTCCGTATTTGAAATACGGCCAAATTCTTCAACTGAAGGCCAAAGAAGCGACTGAGAAGCACGTTTCTATTGCGAAACGAGTATGCAGTTACATATTGCAATCGATTCGAATAAAAACAACCACATATCAAGCAATGAAACGTGATATATATCAAATTGCACTTCGACATGTAATCTGTATAGAGTTGAATGCCTTTTCCGAAGAATTTGGTGCCAGCTATGGAGTTTTAAAGCGACATACTATTTATGATGTGCTATCTCGAATTAACCATTCATGTACACCAAATCTTCACCACTACGTGGATGAAAACAATGCGATGAATTGTGTTGTGGTTCGCCCGATAAAAGAAGGAAACCAATTTTTCATCGACTATTTAGCTGAGTCCGATTTATCAACTGTAGAACGAATCTGCTCTTTCAAAGAAGTTTGGGGATTTACCTGCAATTGCGATATATGCACCAATCAAGTGACAAAAGGGAATAAAACTGACGATTTGTACGCATATATTATCAACAATCAAAATAAGTTAAAATCCAAAAAGGGTAGAATTGAACTAAAAAACAAATGCGAAGCTTATCTTAATAGTAATGGAAGCAAATGGTCTACTACAGTTCACGCGATAGTAAATTGTCTGAAAAAAATTATCAATGATTATTGAAGTTTTGATAATTATGAGTTTAATATGGTTCAATACAGTTTAATATACGTTTAAATAAACATTTCTCTGAAAAACCCAAGTATTTTTAAAAATAACTTCAATAAAAATAAAATTGAACTTTGCCTGAAGTAAAATTGGCGCAACAATATTCAAAAAATGTCGAAATGAATTCTGATGAAAATATAAATCATTGGCTATGAAAATATTTTCATTTTTTTAACCAACAATAAAAAGGTTTTTGTGGAGAAAAAAAAATAAAATTTCATAATAATAATTTTGAATGAATAATATCTTTATTCGTCTTTATCCTTTATGATATAAAATTATATATATTTTTTGTGGAATGTTGATTGTGGTTGATTGTTATCAATCGTTATGAACGGTTATGAATTATAATTGGAACATCGCTTAAGCCGGCTTAAACCATCTCAAACAATTCTAAGAAAATGGCAACAAAAGAGTATTTAATGTAAAGAGAAAAAGTGTAGAAGCTGGTAGAAGCCTTTTCATTTAGTAGGTCAGTGTTTTTTGTTGGTGCTGTTTCGCACTACCGCGGAATACATGCAACTGCATGCAACGCTTTTATTTCAATACATTCTGTCTTAAAATAACAAGATTCACACTTAAAATAGGAAGATTAACTTCTACACCTGGGTTATATACTCAATTCTTCTTCAATTATAATTTATAATTGAAACATTTGAAATCGGTCGCGCCATTTTAAAAAGTAAAATTCATAATGATTGATAACAATCAATAACGTTTTCTTCTGCATATTATTTTTGCAAATAGAAATGCAATCAATAGCTTGATAAAATATCCGAATTTAGAATTAAACTTATTTCTGTTGTTCGGATATTTTATCAAGCCATTTCATTTCTAAATATTTGCAGAAATAATATGCAGAAGAAAACGTTAAATTGATAAAATAGTCGGTGTTACAACATCATTAATTGTGGCCATAAGAGATGTAACTGGATGAAACCATAAAAAATTAATTATTATAATAAACGGAGACAGACGGAGACAATTCATTTATAAAAAAACAAATATTGCAAGCGATTGCAAGCGATTGCAAGTGGGTTCCAAACACAACGAAAACGACAACAACCGACAACAACAATACTGACAATGACAACAAAGTGTTAGGTGAAATTATACATTGCCATTATCGACCATTACATTTGCAATGAATTAAATGAAATCGAATGAAATATTTACACAGATTAATTTCACTTCTTTCTTTTGTTTATCTTGTCAATAGATTATTTTCATCTGATGCATCCGGATGCATCTTATTATAACACGACTGAATATCAGAGGAATGGATTGTTTTGACAGCTACATATAACCACATAGTACAACAATAGTTACTGTCAAATCAAATAGTTAACATTTGAAATCATACGAGGCGCTCTCATCTGTATTAATGTGTAAAATAAATTGGGGCCGATGCACGATATTTCCCACATGAAGTGAATTTGGACGATAATTTCTCAGGAAAATACACGACTACCATATCGAAACCAACATATTTCAATTTAGCCGGACATGTAGTGAATTTTTTTTTTCCAACTGAATTGTTATGAAATAATTCTATCTTTTATTCATCTTGTTCGTTATTCAGAGTGTATTTACACCATTTCATAATTTTTTTATCGATTTTATTTCTGTGTGATTTGTAATCTGTTAAGTGATGCAACTGCACCGATCCTTGGTAAAGAAGGAGCACTTCGTGATGCTGCAAATCAGTTTGATAAACAGTTTATACAAATTCCTATATTTTCAATAACATCAGATTTTCAACACATTCATCGACTTCAAAACGTTTATTCGATCTGATCAAGAAGAAAACCCAGAAAACTCATCTATTTTTTTTTTAATTTTCAAATGTTCCCTGTTTTTTTTTCTAATTTTTCCATTTTGTCTATCTTTTCCTTGGAATTGAATTTCAAATTCAATTTTATTTATCTGCAGGCCAATTTCCCAAGTTCAATCATAAACCCTAGTGAAGACTACAAGCATGAGTTGTCTAAAAGTTATTTATTATGGACTAAACACATCATGTATCCTGAATTACATTGATTTTAAAACTTCAATAAAATGTGAAAAATTCATGTAAAAATATTGTAATTCACTCAATAAGAAAATCATCAATTTACTTAGTTTGTTATTTCATTATATAGTTTAAGTTTTGATACGCATGTGACCTAAATTTAACGTAGAATTTAACACTGAAATAGCATCATTTATCAAAATTGAAATAAAGAATAGTTTCTTATAATAATTTTTTGTTTCTTTACATTAAATATTCTGAAATTATATTTATTGATGGTGTGGATCAATTACAAATAATAAATCCAAATAGGTCCATTGAAATCAAAAATGGTACGTATGAATCATCGCATTGTAGAATGCGTCGTAAGTGAATGGAAAATGTTGTTCGGCGACAATTAACAATCTTCACTTTTTAATAATTTTTACCTTTTCTTTTTCCTTTTGTATGACAAGCATTAATTTTGAATATCGTATCCGCCACACATAATTTGGGACAATCAAATGTATATACATATAATTTTAGCTCCGCTTGCTATGGAATAATTTCATATTCCTAATTTTTACTCTCAAAAAATTAAGACGATAAAAAAATAAACACACATTGTATGCTTGAATTTTAAGTAACAGTACAAATATGTCAATATCAAATAAGAAGAAGCTATAGCTTCATCAAATATGATGACTTAATAAGCATAATCTCTTGTGTGTTTCAGTTTTCTTGTAAATTAACACAATTATATATATATATATATATATAAACACATAAAAATAATTCATTTAATTATTATTCACATATATTGCACCTCTCATACACTTAATATTATCATCTAGTATATTGGCATAATTGATGATTGCGTATTGATTTTCATTTTCATTCTTATTCTTAAAAAAACACATTTCCATATTCATACGAGGAAAATGTGTTAATTGAAAAAATGAAAACAATTATATTACATGTACATATGTATTGAAATTATCGCGCCGAAAATGTTGTACGTTCTGAAAGCAAAGCATATTAGTATCGCCATCTATTGGTGGAGTAACAAAAAATAGTAAGTACTAATTGATACGAATATCTTTGAGCTTCTTTTGATTTACTTGCTAAAAAGTTATTAATATGGAAGAAGAAGAGAAAAAAAACACTCGAAAACGACTATGTCAGCAAATAATTAATTTCGTGAGATTTATTTTGTTTCGTGGCTATGAATTATTGTCGTTTAAGAAATATTCAAATAAAACTCTTGTGATTCATTATACAAATAACCGTGAAAATTCCATTAGTTCCTGCATTTTCGATAGAAAAAAAACGAATGACGAAATATCATAATTATGCACCCTTTGTTTTGTGAAGAAACCCCAAGAGCCATTAGGAACATCAAGTTGCATTAACTGCTCTGATCTAATTAACGTGTTGAAAACGTTTGAAATTCTAAAATCAAATATCAATAACTAATATAAATTTATTTCACTTGCCATTTCATTTCTTTCACGCGCTTTTGATACATATAATTTTTTTTTCTTTATCTCGATTCTGAACATGCTCCCTTAGCTATCAGAAATGTAAACGCCCAAAATAATAACGGTATAGCTATTGAAATATTCAGTGACATTCTTTGGTGTCCTTGTATTTTCAAATCAACGTTGGGCTGTTATTTTTGGCAACAGTGCGACAAATCTACACAACTACAAATACATTACATTACATTCGATCGCAATTTCAAGTGCATATAAATTACATGTGAATCTAGTAAGAAAATTAAAACAAAAACAAAACAAAAAAAAAATATTTCTAATTTTTAAATGTTGAATTGAAAAAAAACTCGTGTTAATTAAATTTTAATAGAAATTTGTGAAATAATTCTAATTTAAAAGTGTGTACGATAGACAACAATATGACATGTTTCATTTGAATCGATATTTGCCTTTGTTTGACATCATACTCCCATTTATTATTGGCGAATGAGACACGCGCAAGTGTATGAGTTTCAGTTGACTATTGCCAAACACTTGGGCATACAAAATAGACGTAAGCTGTTGAGTGAAATATAATTGTTTTTGTAACTTTTCATGTGCATTAGTAGATTCAATTGGCAGACAAAAGAAAAAAAAGAAAAAGAAAAGAAAAGAAAATAGCCAAATTAAATTTATGAATCTATATATTTTTCTAAATCAGTTTTACTTCAATTTGAATATGAACTTGGCAGCGTCATCGTTCGACATTTTTTTTTTGGACAGCATCCCGCCATATGTAGAAATCAGTTGAACAAAAGAGAGAGAGAGAGGGAGAGAGAGAGAACGAGAGAGAAAAATGGCAGCAACCAATATAAATTCATTGCAGATTTTATTTTCTCATATTTATTTTAATTAATTACCGTGTAATAAAAAAAGCGCGTGCCATTACAGACAGCCTCACCATTTTGATTAAACACAGAGAGATGGAGACAAAGAGAGACAAATTATCGATTGTTTAATTTTATGAATTTCCATTGTTTTGCAATGCGAATCAAATGCGATGATACAGATTGATGTGCTGATGAACCGCATTTTTTTTTTGCTTCTCTTTGTTTTATATTTCTCGTTCAAATTCATGGTCAAAGTGAAAGCTGGTTCACCATTTGCACGAATATCGTGTGCTGTGTATACTTATAACGATTGGATTGCGCATCGCAATAATTAAATCCGTTTCGTCTCTTATGATTTTAATGACCGTACTGTGCGGGGTCCATTTAGCGGCCTTTTTGGACAAAATGGACCTTGATTTATTTGTCTTTTGTGGTCCCTTATTTATGGCGCTTTCTCTTTCTCTTCTCCATTTTTCTCTCTCTCTCTCTCTCTTTATCTCTTCAGTCTGTACGTATATCGAAATACGTCATTTCTACACATGAAAGAGACGACCAAACCGACCGGTAATTTATTACATGCATTGCCGATACACATATCCTCATTAGATATTATTTGAAAAAAAAATTTCTGTCACCGTCATCTGTACACACACATAATGCTGTAATACACGTTTTATACCTATGGGTGTATTGTATATGAATAAAAAATCATATCTCGCATTTCATTTTGATTTTATGAAGAAAAAAAAAACGACGCACGTTGATCTACACCGGCGAGAGCGAAAGAGAGAGAGAGAGCCGAATGAATCCAAATTTGCCATATTAAAAAAAAAGCAGAGACGACGGTGACGACGACGGCGACAATAATAGGATAAAACGGCGAATGGTTTCTCAATCACTCAGTACATGTGTTGAACGTAAATTGCGTATAACACAACAACAACAAAATAAGAACGGCTCCATTTATATAGATAGATATGTATTTATATACAATCTCATTCTATCTATGATTCATGCTAATATTTACATAAAGAAAGACGCATAACAATTGCACGAAATGTGCGATTTGTTCGAATTTAAGCAATTCTTCTTGGAAATTTTTTCTTTCGCTTTTGCTTGATTCAAAACAGAAATGTTTGCAACAGAAATATATTACAAGCAATAGCACACACGCCCACACGCACACACGTACGAAAAATTGCATGGTATAACACGAAATAAAAACCATTGTCAAAAATATATATCGTTTTAAATATTGAAGTCCCTTATTCACTCATCATAATTTTTGTTTTATCACTCAAAGGTTATGAAGTCGTTCAAGTAAAATTGCGTAGTTTGGTTTTTCGTATTCCTATTCTTACGAAAAGCCGATATTCTTGCTCCACGAATTGCGCGGAAATATAAAATACTCAATAGGTTATTTATTGGATGGCAAGTGAATTTTTTTCTTTAATATTTCGGTTTCATTCCATTCTCTTCTCTGTTCAGTACGGTGTGCGTGGCTGAATGCCTCTTTTCAGATTCTCGACTCGGTATATGCAAGATCAGACGGGTCGAATAGGAAATATTGAGTGTGCGGCAGAGTCGATGGATGAAAATATTCATTAGACATTAGATTAGACTTCTTTAGGCAATTTTAGCATTCTAAATGCTAAACTAACTTTTTATTCTTCATCATTTCGTGTTTGCTCTGTTTTAACCGAAAAAAATTAATTAGTTTCCATCCATTTTCGTTTCAGGAAATGGCACGCACTTTGACCGATATTTCGCAAGAGTTGGTGAATATTTCCCAACATTTACCAGTAATTGAAGCACGTACAAATGCACAAATTACAGCATTGCAAGATGAAATCGCGGACCTACGGATCGATGGCGCTACAGCCCATTTAGATGCAGCTGATTCGAATAGAGAAGTGGCTCGGTTACGTACCAAAGTCACCCGGTTGGAAGCCGACAATCGTGACTTACGTACCACAGTCACCCACTTACGTACCACAGTCACCCGGTTGGAAGCCGACAATCGTGACTTACGTACCACAGTCACCCGGTTGGAAGCCAGAGTCACCCAAATGGAAGCCACATTACATCGTTTGAACGGAATTATTCAAGGATTCATTCATGTGCAAAGACCACCCGGGTCATACATGGGCAAGGTATAGAATCGCAAGGGGGGGGGGGGGGGGTAAATTCGGATTGAAATTTTGAAGAGCTAAAAAAAAGGTCTTCGATTTCGAAAATTGAAAAGTAAACAGTGACAGAATATAAATCGTCATATCTTTTGAAAAGTGAAAAGTAAAGTGTTTTGCGTTTAATTGTTTCAAGAACGAAGACCTTTTTTTTTTTTTAGCTCTTCAATTAGATTTCGAAATTGAAGACCTTTTTTTTTTTTAGCTCTTCAATTTTTCAATTTTCAGAATCGAAATCGAAGACCTTTTTTTTTTTTTTAGCTCTTCAATTTGCAATTTTTGTATACAAAATTGAAGAGGGGGGGGGCTCCTCTCGGAGAATTTCAGGGGGGGTAAAACCCAAATACCCCCCCCCCCTGCCCATGTATGACCCGGGTGTCAGCAACCAGCGCATACTGATAATACAATTGTAACAAATGTTCAATGTGTGCCATGTGGTAAACTGTATACAAAAGTAACATTTCCAGGAGGTGCAACACAAGAATACGCATCTCCTTAGTCATGTTTTGTAATATAAATTTATCGGATACATAAATGCGAAATATATAAATAATTCCATCGGAAAACATTCCCTGGCCAAAAATTATTTTATGATAGAAATCCATCTTTTTTTCCCAGACCAGTTCATGTACTGAATAATTATTTGCTGATGAATTTAGTTGCTAAATTTATCTGCTAAGTCGTTGCGTGATGCTTGCGTATTGTATCGACCGTAAATTCGTCCAAGAGAATTGCACACAAAAAACGGTTGTAGCGCAAGCGTAAAACAATACGCAAGCGTCACGCAACGATTTAGCAGATAAATTTAGCAACTAAATTCATCAGCAAATAATTATTCAGTACATGAACTGGTCTGTTTTTTCCTTTACTCTTTCCTGCCTTAGTTTTTCTTTTCTTTGCTCTAGTGGGTTTTTATATTCTCACTCTCATTGTGTGGAAGTCCGTTGGGCTCCTCAATCGATCTTCAAACTGTAAATAAAAGTAATTTACCATAGCAAATAAACACTAGTTAAAATTTTGGTACATTCCCGATACGTTTTATTGTTTACTTATTTACACCAACAAATTTTGTTTTTTTTTATTATGATTGACTGAATTATGATGAACTAACGAATTGTTTCCCCAGAAGAAGCAATTTGCGCGAAGGAAAAAATTGGACGTTTTTTTCTTTTACATACATACATTTGTGACTTTAATAGACTTGTGTTATTTTTATTTTGTCTCTTTGGGAAAATAAGCATATGAAATAAAATACAACGATTAATATAGTTGAGTGTCGTGACACTAAGGTAAGTATAAATCGCGAGAGACGAAACGAAATGAAAATTTAAAAAAAAGGAAAAAATTAATGATGAAACGCTATTAATATTTCGGTAATAGTGAATAGCGTGGCGGTGAATTCCAAACGGCATTTGAATTTTGGCTCAAATATTTCTCATCGCAGTCGGTTATCGCGTGATCGACCTCTGGGGTTATTGACCCCCAGGTTACAGCTAATTCTTCAACCAAGATTTAGCTGAGACACAAACTATAAGTGGTAGCAGCGCCACTGGTGGCGCCACCGGTAGCGAAAAATGGAACTAAATGAAATTTTGATGGTTCCCCATTTAAAATACATTGTGAGAGATGCTGGAACTGTCTTTTTTATACTACTAAAAATGTTACACAGAAAAGTTCCGTGGAAAAATGTTATTATTCAGTGTATTCAACATACAAAAAACAACAAATACATTGAATAATAACATTTTTCCACGGAAAACAAGGCGACCGTCCAATCAACATCATTCGCCGATCACGAGCTCTCTTTGGGAAATCGTTATAAGAAAAAAGATATTGGTCGTTTATGTCGATTGGTCACAGCTGATGAAGCAATGACCTGCTACGAAAAATTGAAAAATGTTACGCCAATAGAGAATTGCGGTCGATATCGATATTAAATATTTTTATCACGCTTTATAAAACAAAATATTTTTAATGATATCTGCTTTGGTAGGCAATTGATTTACTGAAAATTCTGCACAAATGCCAAAAATGTGTGTTTAGTTTGGTTAGTAATTGAGTGGGTGCAACACTTGTGAAATCATTCTCATCATCGGTTATAAAATGCAAAAAATGAATGATTTTTTTATGTTAATACACAAAACCGTCAAACCAAAAATGATACAAAATATATACTGAACAGTGTAAACAATCTTAGCTGTTGAAAGCTATGACTGGGCAGCCATCAAAAAAATATTCTCCAAAAACGACAGTGGGGTTCCTTCGACGAGTTCATTAATTTTGGTTTCCAACAATTTTGGATTACGCGATGGAATTCGAAGTTAGATTGTGTAACATGCCTGAAATTCAAAGAAAACTAAATGATCTTATCGACGCTTTAAAGGACGCATTTAACTCGAAAACTGCTATGCAGCTAAGATCATTAAACAGCAACGATTTTATCCTGATGACACAGTATAAAAAAGTTTTTGGGCCTGTTGCACAGTCACTCGATATATTACAAGGTGAAACTAACAGTAGTCAAGGATACATTCTTCCAGTTTTAATTTCAATGAAATTGCGTATCAATCAAATGAATGTATCTAACAGTATAGTTAAAGATTTTAAAGAATTTGTGCTCAAATTGATTGATAAACGTTTTGAAAAATACTTAATGTTCAATGAACTCAATAAAGATTTCATTTTATCTGCTGTGACCATACATGCGCGAGGGGGGGGGGGGTTATTTTTTATGGATGGAAAACTACATATCGCCCGCCGAAAATGTGATCCTGATTTTGTGACATTTCTATGGGAACTTTTTACGCTCTATCGATCTGCATCAATATTTTTTGCCCCTGGCCACCCCCCGACCTTTTTTTGGGGGCTTTTTCCCCAGATTTTTCTCCCAAAATCAATATCGATGCCGATTTGAGTGCTAAAGAGTGCTCAAACAACCACTACATGTATAATGAATATTCCCATTTTTTCAGTATTTTTGTATGGGAGACTCCCCAGGGGGTGTTCGGAGGGGGTGATCTCTAACAAAAATGAAATGTGCCCAAAAAATTAGCTATAGTCGGTCATACATTTAGGTATAAAATTCCAGCTTTATTGGGTTGAAAATCGACTTTATGGTATTTGACCCCGAAGTGGGGGCTTTCATTTTTGGGAGAATGGAATTAACATCCATTATGAAAAATATGGATTCTAAGGTTTTTCGGCATTCTGAATCCGAATTTTTGGGTTTCGGATCAGAAAAATAAAAAATGGAGGGCGGGAGACCCCCAACCCCTAGGGGAGGGGTCAAGGGGCCAATTTTATGGCACCAATCAATAGAGCGTCTCAAAAGCTTCAAGTTTAGGGGGGTAAATAGGAGGGGTCTAATCGACTCCTTAACCTTCAAATCGGGGTTTGAAAATTTTTTTTCGGCACCAAAAAATCAAACCTCTGCAAAGGGGCGCTAAGGGGGTGGTCCAAAAATCCAATGATGCCAATCATTGTAAGGAATGAAGACTAGGTGGGTATTGCCACCGAAGTGACCTTAAATCGAGGTTTGAATATGTGCGAGCAAAATGCCCCTTTAGGGGAGTAAGAGGGGGGGGGGGGGTTAGGGGTGAAAACCAGTGATACCAGACGATAGACAATTTCATAATGAACAAGATTCATTATACATGTAGTGGTTGTTTGAGCACTCTTTAGCACCCAAATCGGCATCGATATTGATTTTGGGAGAAAAATCTGGGGGAAAAAGCCCCCAAAAAAAGGTCGGGGGGTGGCTAGGGGCAAAAAATAATGATGCAGATCGATAGAGCGTAAAAAGTTCCCATAGAAATGTCACAAAATCAGGATCACATTTTCGGCGGGCGATATGTAGTTTTCCATCTATAAAAAATAACCCCCCCCCCTCTCGCATGTATGCTTTTGTATATTTATTAGGTATACGAAAGATATTTTATTTTTGATTATCAGTCAACGCATTTGGCTATAAATAGTAGCCCAGTACAATGAAAATAGCAAATTCGTCTTTAACATGTAATATTTCATATCGCTATTTTTATTCTAATGGTCTAAACAGTGCTACTATTTTCAGTCAAATGTGTTGACTGGTGATTATACTTTTTCTCCTTTATTTGCGTCATTAGATTAGCATTGATTTATTTTATTCTGGTAACTCCAAAACTCTCAGGTCCAGATTTCATTCTGAATGTGTTGTCAGCACCAAAATTATTTCGGAATTTTGTAGTGGCCGATAACCCGATTGATTCTTGGATTATTTATTTTTCTTGTAATTGTAATGTGACTGTAAACGATAATCTCTTTATCTTTTTATTGGGAAATTGGGTGACTGTCATAGATCCCACTAGTTCCGTTCCGTTCCGGAACCGTTCCGTTCCGTTCCGTGACCGTTCCGTGACCGTTCCGTGACCGTTCCGTGCCCGTGGACATTACGTTCCATGTACGTAATAGTTCCGTACATTGCGTAATGCTTCCGTTCCATATCCATAATGATTCCATAATATAATACCATTCAGACAAAACTTTGAAAGTTTTATTTTTAAAAAAAAGGGATTTTAATGTAATCGTGCTAATATAAAACTGCAAAAGACAACGGGAAACGTATCACGGTCCCCAAAAACCTTAAAATTCTGTTCTCCAGATTTAAAAACAGCCATACTTTGTGCGATTATCAGTTTAAGCATCTAGGGGGCAGACAGGTGGAATTAAATTTGAAATACTTATAGAAATGATAGAAATGATAGAAATGAAAGGATTGAAAATCAAAACAATTCCAATTTTACATGCTGTTCTTTTGTCTGATACCGGAGAATTCAGATTGCATAAATTTTTCATACAAATTTCCTTATATCGCCATTTTACCATAAAACTGTATTAACTTTTTTTAAACATTTTTCTACACAAAATTTAGTTAGAATTGAAATGAATTAAATAAAAATCGAAAACTAATTACTCATTTACATAAGTAATTGAAAAAATGACAGATGACTTTTGACGTTTGATCTAATGTCATATATCAAACACTGAGATTGAAATACTAGTTGGAATTGTGAAATGAATGGACTTAAATGGAATTAAAGAATTTACGTATTTCATTTTGGACTCAAAGGTGTCTCGCCCCTAGTTAAGCATAGGTATAACTAATATGTATATGTTGCATTCCCCACACAGACAGAACTATTTGTACATCTAGTACGACTTATTTGAATTTTGACGTTTTTCTACATGTGTTGAAAAATTCACAACATTGTCGTACACAGATTTCTATACGTTTTATTGAGCGGGAAGAGGGGAAACATAGCTGTGTGCGAAAATATTTCTCCTTCGCACTCAACTGTATATCAATAGTATAGAAGTATATGTACGAGTCGTACAGTACGACTATGTTGTGAATTTTTCAACAGACGCAGAAAAACGTTAAATTTCAAAAAAGTCGTAGTAAATGTACGAACAGTTCTGTCAGTGCAGTATCAATATTTCATGATGTGTGCAGAAAAAGAGTTTTGTATGATGAAGAATCCATCAAGAAGAAGAGGCTTCGTCCATATGGACTCAATGGCGCCAGACTATTGCCCATTGATTTTTTTTCCGTAGGAAAATTAACAAAAATGCTAGCAAAAATGATCCCGAAAAATCTCAAAAATTTGAATTTAGAGAAAATGCTTCAAATTATCAAAAAAAAAAAAAAAATAGTCTTAAAACTATTGATTGGTTACAAAATTGAACAAAATGTCTTTAAGGCAAATAAATTTTAACTTAAAATTAAAAACAGCATTAAATGTTAACAAAAAATTAAGGAAAAATCTTCGTGCGGATATTTAAATGATATTTGCATTATCACACTTTTTTTTGCGTAGACGCAAAAAATACATGCCGTTTCGTTCCGTTCCGTTCCGTTCCATTCATGCTACTTCCGTTACTATACCAATATGCTTCAAAAAATCTTAAGCAGTGCAAAGCTTGAATAGTGTTTTTTAATTAATAATTAGAACTATGTAACAGTTTTAAGATTTATGGAAAATAAAATTATATCCAAATTATTTTTTAATCGAACTATTTTGGAATATCATGAATTTCAATATATTATAGCTATTTTAAGTGTCTTGTACAGCCAATTTGTGGCATATTTGATGTACACTTGACGGATAAAATGTTTTGATTAAATAAAGTTCTTCTCTGCAAAAACAAACATTATTTTATTTCAATTTGAAATGCACGTTGTGAAGTGTATATATGATCACTATTTAAAATCAGTTTAAAATGATAGAATTAATTTATCAGTTTGATTACGTTATATTCAGAGTGTCATATTGGTTTATATTGAAGAAAAGAATGAAAGAGAATCAAACGAAATCCAACTTTAGAGTAGATATTTCTCTCTTTTTATCATTATATTGCACTCATCACACTTACTGGTTGACGAATATTCGAAGAAAGAAGACAAGAGAAAAATCAATTCTCTGCGATTCACTTTACTTCATCCGTAGAATGAATGTTTGAAAAAAAACATTGAATAGCTTTACAAGTTAATTGTGTGTCAAACTTGTGCTGAATAAGTGTTATTTTGTGGAAGCGAAATCAAACAAAACTATAGATTTCAAGCATTATTATTAATATCAAATAAAATATTGCCTGTATTTTTTCTGTATTCTTGATAAGTGCAAAAATTATCTAAAATTTATCATGTGAAAATTTTATGGTTACGGAGTTAGATTCGATCGTATCAATTATAGTTGTATCAATTTTATTTTAAACTGTAACAATTTATGACTCATGCTAATTGAAAAATTGAAATTAGTGTATATGCAAATACGTTTAAATTTAAAAAAACTTTGAAAATAA
>JAQOWM010000468.1:0-68750 GCA_029041755.1 Resseliella maxima
AATTACATTTGAGCTCACATTAAAGTCTATTACAAATTGTTCAGAAAAAGGAGTTTTAATATTATAACAACTGTTGAAAGCCTCGACCAGGAAACTTAAAGGCATATGTTTTTGGTAGTTACTGTCGATATTATGTTGTATACTCAAAAATCTAACATTTCTGACCGAGTGATAAGGAACTCTAAATTGGATTTTCTCCAGTAGTATCTCCGAACATATTTCACCCCTGATCAATTTTAAAATGAACATCACTTGAGCAATTCTCCTTCGGTCCTCCAGAGTAATCATTTGCAGTAACAGCAGCCTATGTTCATATTTAGGGAGGTGAAAGCCATTGTTCCATCTGAATCTCCTCAAGGTATACAACAAAAACTGTTTTTGAATAGACTCAATCCGTTTTATTTGTCCTAGAGAATGAGTATTCCAAACTTGAGAACCATATTCTAAAATTGGAATAACAAAACTAAAATATAATTTTTTAATAGTATAAGGGTCATTGAATTCTCTCGCAAAACGCCTAATCCAAGCAAGTCTTGATTTAGCTTTTGCAATTATGAACTCAATATGAGCCTTGAAATTAAGTTTCTCGTCCAAAATCACACCAAGATCCTTAATTTGTTCAACTCTTTCAATAATTGAACCATTAATATAGTATTTGTGATCGATAACACCTCCAAAGCGATGGAACCTCATCATTTTAGTTTTCTTAATATTCAATTCCAAATGATTCCTGTTGAAAAAATCTACCACATTGTTCAAATTATCTTGAAGAATAAAACAATCATTAATTGAATTAATATTATGAGAAAGTCTTACATCATCAGCAAAAGAGAGTAAAGACGAATCACCACAAAAGTAGGGGAGATCAGCAACAAACAAAATAAACAAGGTTGCTGCAATAGGGTATCCCTGACCAGTGC
Source organism: Resseliella maxima (assembly GCA_029041755.1). NCBI lineage: Eukaryota > Metazoa > Arthropoda > Insecta > Diptera > Cecidomyiidae > Resseliella > Resseliella maxima. The sequence continues at coordinate 921 of JAQOWM010000468.1, forward strand.
CAGAAGGAACACTGATCGGATGTGATAAATAATCATTTATTTTAACTATTTGATTTCTATCATTCATATAGGATTTAATCCAATTCAGAAGTTGTGGATTCAAACCCATAATGTTCAACTTGTACATCAAAAGATCAACATTCACAGAATCAAATGCTTTGGCAACATCAATGTAGATTGCATCTGTTTGATTATGAGGCTTTAATTCACTCAAAGTTTGAGAAGTGAATTCAACTAAATTAGTTATAGTCGATCTACCCTTCACAAAACCATGTTGACTTTTATCAATTAATGTTTTCAAATGAAAATTAAGATGATTTGCAATTATAGAATCTAATAGTTTAGGAATCACATTCTGCAAGGCAACACCTCTATAATTTTCTATATCATTCCTTGAACCATTCTTATAAATTGGCTTAACATAAGAAGACTTCCATAAAAGAGGAATATGGGAAATTTTTAGCGATTTTACTAATAACATTGTGATTGGTTTAATTAAAGTACCAATACACTTTTTAATAAACAAATTAGACAATCCATCAGGACCAGACACTAAATTACTGGGTAATTCCATAACTTTTTCAAGAATGATATTCTCATCTACGTTTATACATGGAATATTTTGACATAAATCTACAATCATTCTGAAGTTTTCAAGACTGCAAATACCAAGCGACTCCGAATCATGCTTAGTATAGGCAGATGAGAAAAAATCAGCAAATAAATTAGCTATTCCATTACCATTACTCGATTTCTGATTTTTATAATGCATTTCAATAGGTAAATCATTGACAGTTTTCCTGATGACATTCACATGTTTGAAAAATTCCGTTGGATCATTAGAAATCATCTCTTCTAATTTAATTTTATAGTTGTTGTAAGCAATGCGGGAATGACGTTTATATTCTAGACGAGCAATTCTGAAGTTATTATCATCCTCAAATGAATTATGCCTGCTTTTTAACAACTTACCCACACGATTCTTCAAGTAAACCAAATGCGTATCAAACCATTCAGGATGATTTGAATTTCTTTTCTTTCTCAAGACCACATGTGTATTAATTACTCTATTAACGCAAGAATAAAAGTTTTGCAAATTAAGATCCAATGAATTATTAGAAAGCAATAAATTCCAATCAATATCAGAAAAACAATCATTAATCACATCATAATTTGCATTTCTAAAATCCAAATATGTGCCATAACTGAGCTCATTATTAATTTTTAAATTATAATCAATAACAATAATTTCAATTGGATTGTGATGGATCTCAATATTGACCAAACAAGTATCACTTTTAATACAATTAAACAAATCTGAATCATTCGTCCAAATTAAATCCAACATATTACCATTGTTATTTGAAAATTTATTAATCTGACATAAACCAAAATCATGAAAAGAATCCAGAATCAATAATTCTTTCCTTGAACAAGCATTAATTGGATATGAAACATTTGGATTATCAACATCATTCGAGATCCATAATAAATTTGGAAGATTAAAATCACCTGAAATTATTATTGTATTTTCATTGCCAACCTTCACAAACAAACATTTCAAAACATCAACAATGTTTTCAAAAATCTTAAATGGAGAATCTGGTCTAATATACAATTCAACCAAATAAAACCTTTTATGTTTGATGTTAACACAAACACAGATAAATTCAACACCAAATAGATCACCATCAAAAACCAATCTCCCATTTAACGATTTATGAGTAGCTATCAAAACACCACCACCATGTATTTTCTTAATTTTTTGGTCTCTTTCGGTGAAAGTCGATCTATCACATCGGAAAACATCATAATACTTCGGAAAAATTTCAATATTATTGACGGTATCATCCAAATGAGTTTCACACAAGAGATAAATCATGAAATCATTAATTAAAATATTAGCGTAGAATTCCGGAATCTTGGTTTTTAAACCATTCACATTACAAGCGAAAATATGTTGATCAATTTTCTTCTCATTCATATGAGAAAACTGAGTATTCAATAACGGTAGAGTGGATGATACATTTGAATTGGCAGCATATTTGGAGAAATTTGCATTGGATTTATAAATTGATGGCACTGAATGGGATTCACGAATGGTTGGTGATAATGTTGATACCAAAAAGGATAACCATTCAAATTATGTTGATGTTGATTATGATTTTGGGACAATTGCCAATGATTATGAGGTTGTTGTAAATAATGAGTACCATTATTCATAATAGGATAACCATTTAAATTAGATTGATATAGCGAATTTTCTTGCAAAGGTAACATATTACATGCAATCCATTCAACTTATCACTTTTGCAATTTTCTTTGACACAACAATGCATTTTGACAGGAACAAATCAAGTATCACTCCAGATGAAAATAAAAAAACTAATTTCACTCAAAAAAAAATGACAAAGACTATAAACTTCAATAATTTAGAATGAAAAAAATCATTTCTTTTCATTGAACGCACTCATTGATAGAAGAATTGAATAGATAGTCGATATTTGAACCACACGGAGTGTCTCGGATAAGCACTTTAAAAATTGTTGGTCCAGTGTTGTGCATAACGAAGCAATTGATTAACGCACATCACTTTAATTAATCGCCTTAGCGCTTGGATTTTCGTTCATACTTCAATCCGCAAAAAGGTGTAGCCAATTATGGGCCGAACGTTCGATTGTGGTGCAGTTGTGCCCTGCAAGACTCTCACATACGCTTTCGAATATAATGTTCACTGGCTGATTAAAGACTAAACACACTGAAAAATTCGGTATACCATTTGGTCTATAAACTATGATTAATGTAATGTAATGTGTATGACACCAATGTTTGGTGTCGAATACCATGACGATCGAAATAAATACCGGATTTTTTATTACAAAATTCCAAACCATTGTCGCTTCGAAAAATCTTGATTAGTTTATTAGTCTGGTTTTCAACCAATCGTTTAAATGAACATATTCCATCAAACGCTTCATTTTTGTGCTTCAGCAAGTAAACAAATGTCCGTCGACTAAAATCATCTACAAGCACAAGAAAATATTTGTTACCACCAATAGACTTGATATCCATACTTGCCAAATCAGCATAAACTACTTCAAGTAATTCCTTTGCTCTCGAGCCATTGACACCAAATGGTTTGCGTGACTGTTTGACCTTACAACATGCAACACATGCATCGTTGTTGTTAACATCGACAAACGAGACTCCGTTCACTGCACCATTTTTCATCTTTCTTAAATCCGTATGATTTAAATGTGGCAATCTACGATGCCAAATTTCCATCGACTCAGTTGTTCTCATTGCTGCAAAAGCCGTACCACTTGATCCAATTAAGCGATACAATCCATTGACTAAATCTGCTTTTGCTAGAAAATTTCCTTCTGAATCGCTAACCACACAACCTGTTGATGAAAAAGAAACAATTTTTCTCTTTTTAGTAAGTTCACTCACCGAGAGTAGATTTGTCGTCAGCTCAGGTACACACACTATATTATGAATAAGTATATCATTCCGGCTCCCATCGACATCTGCACTAAAATTAACTGTTCTGAAGTCCAGAGTGGTTAATAAAATACGCTTTCCTTTATATTTTTGTTTTATTTAATTTTATTTTTATTTTTTGGAAAGAAGACTTATTTTTATGTTTTGGCTCGAAGGCTCACAAAATTCAACTAACTTAAATCTATGGCTGACTTATACTCATTAGCTCGCAATGCACTTATCTCTGATCGATATATTACTTATCAGCGATAACTGATCGATGCGCACTTTAGAGGTGGGATTTAACCATGCGTGTGCGATATGGATAGAAGTGCATGTGTTATCGAATTATGCGTGTGCATTAGGATACGCATTATGTTATTTTTATTCAATGTGAATCGAATACATTCATATTCCCAATGAATATATATGTATTGCATAATGTTCTTATTTAAGTATGAAGGATATGTATAGTCAGTGAACGTAATACCGAGCTGGCTATACTGCCTCGGACGATGGAAAAAAAAATTTGAGTTTTTAGGCTCAAATTTTTGTCCGGGTAAAGGTGCGAATTTTCACACCTTCAAAAAGAATGAAGATTCGATTCTCAAATGTGGTTAAAATGTGATGTTAGTTATTGAACGATATGGAATCGATCATTAAGAAATGAGACTAAAATTGAAACCAAATTGGTTTAAGGTTTACAAAAGACTGATTTTTAATTTTTCATACTTTGACTTTACAACTTTCAATAAACAATAATTTGATGACTTGCAACATAAACAACATAACTTGAAACCTGATCTGATTAAATACTACATATTGACGAATTACATTGGACTTTGATTGACGAATTACTTTGGACTTTAACATATGAAATACATTGGACTATGGACAAACAATTGACAAATTTGACATTATTCATTCTACTCAATATGCAAGCATCAACAATTTTCAATTAAACATTTATTTCTTCTATCTTGTTCACACATGAACATTCTACCTGTTGGTACTATGGTTCGCGGCGCCGGTTACAATGGTTCGTGGAGCCGGTTGAGGGCCTACTACTATTTCTTGATCTAATCTTTCAATTTTAATAATTAACTCCTCGCGTTGTCTTTGCAGAATTTTTCGCACAGTTGCTGGTGAATCCAACGCGACCGGATTTAACTGAAATCTTGATTGTGGTTTCATTGGTTGTAACGTAAACGTCTCGTTCTGTACATTTGCGCCACTCTCACATTTTTCGAACGCTCTGTTACTGTACGATGTTTTTGAATGCTCCATACCTCCACAGAAAATCCATAAAAGATAACCGACGAAACCGAAAAGACCTCCCAAAAACAACATAACTATTACAACCACTGAGAAGTCCCGACTGTTTACCTGTGAAATAGTAAAAGAAACACTATTGTCGTTAGTAATCAAAGAATACTTATTCGCGTTGACTATATCAGTCATCATGGTTGTAGTTAGTAACGTAATCAACATCACGGCAACGGATGGCACTCCAACTCTCTGTGCACTTGTTCTCCGTACGATTGTTGATTTTTCCTTCTTTCCCCGTTTCATTTCGCAGAAGTTTATTTGAAGTTGATTTTCATCTGCTTCGGTTGTTACTGGTAACGGAGCCACTTTAACTATTGATCGTTTCAATACATTATTTGCTGTCTTGACGTCCACTACTCGCGTCAACCCATCTGGACCCACATGTTTTTTGACGATCCGGCCCAAATTCCACTTCCCTGGTGGCAACTTTTCATCTTTAAGCACCACCAGGTCGCCCACCCTTAATTCTGGTGTCTTTGTTAGCCACTTTGCTCGCGTTTGTGACTGACATAAATATTCGTTGCACCATTGTTTCCAAATTTTTTGCACCGAGCGCTGTACGATGTTCTGGTTTCACTATCACAAAAAGATTTGTAAATAAAAATAGGAATTTGAAATATAAATAAAGACTAAAGACACACGACATAAACAACTGGATTGTATTGAGATGTCAAATGTGTGTAAACCATAGGGAAATTTGTCTAATTTAGTTCTGGTTATACCTAAAAAAAAAAAATAGATGGCGTCACGCGTAAAATTTATTCTTACTATAAAATGTAAATTGTAAAGTAAGGTATAGAAAACGTGGTGTACGTACGCTCTCTTCCTTTTGGGCGGTGAAACGGATCAGACGTGAGTTATAATAAGCCGAATGTAACAAAATTTGTATAAAACGCTAAATAAGAATACATTAAACGTGAAGTTATAAAAAAAAAAAAAAAATAAAAAGCGTCAAATTATTTGTTCCGGGAAAAAAGTTGCATTATTGCGTCGGGTTAAAACAAGTTATTGACATTTGTAATTGATTTCGGTCGGTTTTAACTTAAATTATTAAAATTCTTAAGAAACAGAAAAATTCTAGGAATTTTACAAAGAAGACAATTACATGAATCGATCGGATTGATTTACTCGATGCGAACTAACGGACCCGAGTAATGGGATTTCTTACTAATAGCGATTTTGAATCACCCTAATCCTGAATTAAGGTGAATTACTCGAAGCGAATAAAACGGACCCGAGTAATCGGATATTCGGTAACAAAATTATTTTTTCCAATATCAAGGAGATCATCATATTAGCGATTTGTTCTGAGTGACGTGAGAACCAAAAGAGAGCATAGATAGAGTGACCGGAAATTTAGTTATAGAATTTATCGCGGTCATAAAAATTTCAATGAATAGCGAAAGGCGATTCATAACAACGAGTTGCCACCTTGTTAAATAACTCGCCTTACATTCTCCAAAATCTTCGTCTGGTGTTAACTGCATTGGCACCAGATTTAGGAAATGCGCCGGAGTTAAACTTCTTGTGTCATCCGGATCTTCACTCAACCCACACAATGGTCTTGAGTTCGCAATCGCCTCAATCTGACACAACAACGTTGCCCACTCTTCACATGTGAGTGCTGTATCACCTATTTCGCGTTTCATGTAGTGTTTTATCGTTTTTACCGCCGCTTCTGCCAAACCATTGAAATGTGGACTCGCTGGCGGTGAAAAATGCCAGGTTACTCCCTGTTTCACCAAGGCATTGTTAACGTCGCTCGCAAATTGTTCTCTTTCTATCTGTTAACTCATTTAAAATTTTCTCAGCTTTCACGAAGTTTGTCCCGTTGTCTGAGTAACAATCTGTTACCACGCCTCGCCGTGCTATAAATCTTCGCCATGCAGCTACAAAACTCTCTGATGTTAAATCACTCACTAATTCCAAATGCATAGCTTTCGTTGCCATACACACAAAAACTGCAACATATCCCTTGACCATTTTTGCATTGCGTAATTTTGACGTTTTTACTGCAATCGGACCGGCAAAGTCCACTGCGCACTTCATGAATATTTTTTCACATCTTTCGACTCTTGCTGATGGTAATTCAGCCATCATTTGGCTCATTATCTTTGGATTTTGACGCACGCACTTTACACATCGAGAATTTCACCTTTTATTATTGTTTGGCTTCTTGTGATCCAAAATGTCCGTCGAAAATTAGCTTCGGTGACTTTTGGACCACCATTGAGCGTTTTCAAGTGCGCCTCACGAACAACCAATTGTGTCACATCACAATTTCTTGGCAACAACATTTGGTGTTTCATGTCGTATGGAATTCTGGCGTTCTTTAATCTTCCACCGACACGCAACACACCTTCTTTGTCCATGAAAATGCACAAATTTTTCACTGCACTTGTCTTCTTTACGTTTTTACCTTTTTTCAATGCTTGGATTTCTTCGTTGAAATATTCACGTTGTGTTATTTTCACAATTGCTTTAGTTGCGTTCTCTAATTCTTGTACTGTATTGCATCTCTGATTTTTTCTTTGTTTTTCATTAAATTCACGAAACGCAAGACATACACAAACACTCGTTGTAATTTACCGTATGACGACATTTTTGGCAAAAAGCTGTGTACTTTTTCCGTCGATAACAACACTTGCACTATTTCTTTTTCCGTTTCAAATTTGTCCCCTTCTGTCTGAAAATCTGCCCAATTTTCTCGTAAAATTTTTGGGCCATTCCACCATAACTCATGGGACACCAATTAGTCACCAAAAATTCCCCGCGATGCACAATCTGCCGGATTTTGTTTCCCATTGATATGACACCATTTCACGTTCTTGAGTTTATTCACTTTATTCACACGCGACGCTACGAATTTTTTGTATTTTTGTGGATTCGATTTAATCCATGCAAGTGCCACTTGCGAATCTGTCCATAAATATGTTTTTGCGATTTTCAGATTCGTCGCTTTGATCACTTTTTTCACGAGTTTCGTTAACAACACTGCACCACATAATTCCAATTTTGGAATAATTTGACCGTTTGCTGGTGCGTTTTCAGTTTTTGCCGCTAATAAAACAACCACGGATTGATTCTTTTCGTTTACAAAACGTGCATACACACAGGCTGCGAAAGCTTTCATGCATGCATCAGCAAACTGTAGGAAAATTAAATTCAGAATTATTTAATTTTCACACTAAAGATCTATAATTGTACCAACAATAATTATAAATACTTTATATTTGAGAAATCACAATCTTCTAAAATTTATTTAATTAAATTTCTCACTTTTATACATTTTTGTGATTCATAGTATACTTAGATCACTTAATAATTCTTAATTTCCAACACAAACCCGTGCACTTCAATGCCCGTTTTAGCCGCTTCTCCCAACCATCTCGGGAATTTCAACGAATTTACTGCAGTCAATCTTGTTTTAAAAATCATCCACTTCTCGATTATGTCACTTGGCAACTTATCATCCCAATCATATTTTTTCCCATCTTCTTTATTCAACATCCACACCTCTTGTAATATAATCTTTGCCTTCACAATGACTGGTGCAATCCAACCGAGTGGATCAAACTGCAATGATGCTATTTCTGATGCTAATTGACGCTTCGTTTCTGGTCTATTTTCAACATTAACATTGATTTTAATAATGAATTCGTCTGTTTTGGGATTCCATGGAATACCCAACGTCTTCACACAATCTTTGATTGGATACTCTTTGTCGCTCTCTGGAATTTTTTCCAAAAATTCCGTTGAATTGCTTACGTATTTACGTAGGTTGAAGCCGTATTCTTTAAAACTTTGCTTCATTTCTTTCATATATTTGAAGTGCTTTTTCTACAGAGTCTGCACCACCCGTGTAATCGTCCACATAAAAACGATTTACAATTTCGTTCGCTGCCAATGGATATTTCTCTAACACTCTTTTTGCAATTTCGTGTAACGATCTAAATACGGTGAATTTTTTAATCCAAATGTCACTGTTGTCATTTTGTAGCTTTTGATTCGTTCAGTGTTCGTTTCGCGCCACAAAATCATCTGCAAATGTTGTTGGCTCTCATTTAATCGAATTTGTTTATACATTTTTTCCAAATCCGACATTACTGCAATTCTTGATTCTCTCCATCTCAGTATTAACGAGAAAATTGATGACTGCTCCACTTTGCCAACCGCCAATTGCTCATTCAAAGATTTTCCATTTGACGTTCTTTGAGACGCATTGTACACTGAACGTAGTTTCGTCGTTGTGCTATTTTTAAAAATAGCGTGATGCGGAATGTAATGAGCTTCACTTGATGGATTTTCAACCAACACCAAATGTCCCATCTCAATAGCCTCTTTGACTGCTGCTGTATATTGCATACGTAATTCGTTGCTCTTCTCGAATCTTTTCTCGAGTTGAAATAATGTGGCTAATGCTGCTTTCCGTGAATCACCTAACTCTGGCCACTTTTTATTTTTAAACACCATTGACACATTTAACCTGCCATCAGAATCTCTTCTCGTTGTTTCAATGAATTTTTTCTCACAATATTTCTCTTCTTCCGTAGGCTCTGTGTCACTGTCATCACTTTCTAAATTCTCCGCATCAAAGAAATTGGTCAACTTTTCGTTGATATCAATATTCGAAATCATTGACGTGATTCTAATCGATTGCTTATCACTTTCGGTAAGACATGGACCCATCACGATCCACCCTAACTCAGTGTTTTGAGCTATCGGCGCATCTTCAGGTCCCTTAATCAAACCATTTTTCACAATTCTGCTATAATCAGCGACACCCATCAAAATGTCTATTGGTTTTTTATCGTCGATTGTCGGATCCGCATAACGCAAATTTTGCAAAAAATCATATCGTTTTAAGTCGCCCTTGAATGTTCTCAAATTTGTAATTTTTTTCAACACCAAGGCTTTCATTTTCAACACATATTCACTTTCAAATCGTGGCAACAAATTGAATTCAACGCGTTTTTTTGAACTACTCTCCGTTGCACTAACACCATCAATTCCGGCGTGTATTTTCTCATATGGCAAAGCTAACAGCTGCATTGCATTTTCTGTTATCAAAGCACTTTGTGAACACGGGTCCACCACTGCTTTAAGAACAATTAATTCACCATTTCTTGCTGCTACTCGTACCAACGCCGTTGCTAATAAATTGTCTTCGTCTCTAGTTGCGATCATTGAACTGACACTTGACGTTGCAATTTCGTCGTTTTTCGTTGTTTCTTTTTGAATTTCACTCGCTGATGTAATTAACGCTGTGTTCACCTCTTTTGGTTTTTGCTCAAAATGCAAAAGCGTATTGTGTTTTTTGTTGCACTTTTTACACAAATATTTACTTTTACAATCACCAAATTTATGAAATTGCAAACATATGAAACATGCTTTTTTCATTTTGGCCCAATTATTTCTTTCAAATGGATCCATTTTTGCAAACTTATTACAACCGTAAACTGAATGATTTTCACTACAAAATGAACATTTGAAACTTGATTCTTCTTCTTCTTTATTGCCTTTCTCAAATTTCTTTTTTTCATTGTTCTTTTCTTTGCCACGCTCAGCTGAAATCAAAGCCATAAAACGACCTTCAATATACTCAAGAATGTTTTCCAATGTTTGTAATTCGCGCACATCTTTCAATTTACCTTCATAGTCCAAAATCGTAGTTTTACACAATTTTTTCATCAATATATGCACTAATAATGGGTCCCAGTTCTTCACTTCAACGTCAAAATTTTTAATTGCCATTACGCATTCACTCACGATATCATGCATATGACGTAACGAACTACTAGACTCGAAGGTTTGAACGGATAAATAAAAAAATTTTATCAATTAATTTCCCGACGTTTTCTCTTTTGTTTCCGTAACGTTTTTCCAAAACACCATACATATCTTGATAATTGCATTCTTCTGGAGACAAATGACTAACCGCTCTAGCTGCAGTGCCTTTCAAACACGATTTCAAATATTGCACCTTCAATGCATCTGGTAAGGAGCGATTATCGTGAACAATTCTATCAAAAAGATTTTTGAACTCTCTCCAGTTGTCTTGTTCACCTGAAAATTCTAGTAATTTGATTTTCGGTAATTCCACATTCACTTTTTTTGACGTATCGTTTGCTATGTCATTCAACTTCCCGCATAACGTAATATATTTCATTTGCAATGCATTGAAATTGATATCTTTGCACCACATTTTTTCTGCTGACAAAGAAATTGTTCGAAACGTGGTACGGAATTCAGACCAAATCATTTTCAAATTCTCAAGTTGTGCACACGCCACACCTTTCGTCAACATTTCACTTCCTTCTAACATCTCGAACATATTTACCAACTCATCATTTTGGTATCTCATCACTTCTACTGACGGTGGTACAACGGTTGACGAATTGGTGTGATTATCATCATCGCTGTCTATTTCGTGACCGTTTCCCAAAACATCAACCAAATTACGATGAGCGTTCGATGATGCCGATGCACCATTATGCTGAGGCACGGTTGCACTGAGATTACTTTTCTTTCTCAAGTTATTTTCAAAATTCACCATGTCTTGTTGAATATTCTCTCTCACTTCACCATATTTTTCCGACGCTTTTTCGAATAAATTTTCTTTGAAATAATCAAAAGACTCGTCGTGTTCAATTAAATTCAACTCATTCTGGGCTTTATCAAACTCAACCCACCACGATTGTAATTTTTGCAACTTTTGTTCAAAATACAGTACATTGTTTTTCCTGTCTTTACCGTCTTTTCTATAGTTCGACCAGAACTTATTCAAATTTTCAATTCGCCTGTTCTGATCAACTACTAAACTTTCCACGATCTCACTCATTGTTTATTAAATTCAGACGAGAACTGATTTCCCACTATTTCACAAATGTTCGTCGTTTTGGAAATCACTTTGAAATATGTCCACAAATTCGCTTGAAATTTCACAATTTCTTTTGAAATATTTCACAATTTCGTTTGAAATATTTCCACAATGTGCTTTAACTATTGCCACTAATTTCGTTGTGCTCACTCACGATAAGATAACAATTTACACTCTGAAATCTTTTGCACTTGAAATTAATCACTTTGCAACAATTACACGATTTTTTCGAAGGACCAAATGAACGATATGGAATCGATCATTAAGAAATGAGACTAAAATTGAAACCAAATTGGTTTAAGGTTTACAAAAGACTGATTTTTAATTTTTCATACTTTGACTTTACAACTTTCAATAAACAATAATTTGATGACTTGCAACATAAACAACATAACTTGAAACCTGATCTGATTAAATACTACATATTGACGAATTACATTGGACTTTGATTGACGAATTACTTTGGACTTTAACATATGAAATACATTGGACTATGGACAAACAATTGACAAATTTGACATTATTCATTCTACTCAATATGCAAGCATCAACAATTTTCAATTAAACATTTATTTCTTCTATCTTGTTCACACATGAACAGTTATGGTTTTGAATTCGATAATATAACATCAGTTTTGCTAAAATTATTTCATCTTAAATTTTATAAAGAAAATTTTAAAATTAAATCTATTCAAAAGTGCAAAAATGAATTCGCGGTAATAAAATTTTGTGTTTTAAAGTGTGGTTGTGAAAATGGATATTTTAGTGATGGAAATTATATTGTTTTTGTATTTAGTGTTGTAGTATTAGCTTAACTAGAGGAAAAGTAGTATAAGTAGTGACATCTGTTGAAAAATGTTATTGTACTAAATTGCTTATTGGAATTTTTAACATGTAATTAGAATATTTTTTTGTATTTTTCATATTGGTTGAATTTTTATGTTTTGACATTTTCAGTTTTGTAATATTAGGTGTAGTAATATGTTTTGAAAAATATTCTGAGTAAAAAAAATTAAAAGAAATTTGAATTTATAATTATAAGTAAATTTAGATCTAATAATTTGAATTAAATGGAAAAAGATATTACCCTAATTAAAGGATGGTAATTATATATTTCTTAACTATATTTTTTTTTTGTTATATATTTTGAATTATATATTTTTTTTTTTTTTTTTTTTTTATTCTATTGTTATTTTTAGAATAAAAACCAATATTGAGTACTAAAGAGCATAAAGTAGCTTAGAATGTTCCATGTTTTATTTAAGATTTTTTTGTTTTATCAAGTCTTTTGTGTATTTTGCAGATTAAGTGGTTTTAAAGTCAAAAGCGGCGGATGATGTGATGTATGTTAGGAGTATGATTAATTACACTGTACTCGAATTTCATCTATGATTAATTAAAAATGTGAAGGGAAAGTCTTTATGTTAGTTTCAAACTATAGATTATTGTAATAAAATATTGTAAATTGAATTTATTCTATTCATTGAATTTTCGTCTAAATCATTTAATGTTATAATCGGAGTTGTTATTGGGGGTTCATTGTCATGATCTGCTATCGATTTTTTGATTAAATTTTTATGTATTTTAGTGCGTTTGCCCCTTCTCATAATTTCAATGTAACTGTCAGAAACGTCGATGACTCTAAAGGGTCCTTCATAAATGTCTTGAAATTTATGTTTTTTGACTTGGTTTTTTACTAAAACCAGATCGTCAATATTTATTTCTAATTCTTTTGCATTGGCGTCGTAATATTTTTTATTTTTAATTTTTCTATTCAAAAGATGTTCTTTTGCCAGTTCCAAGGCTTTTGCTATATTGTTGCGTGTCATATCGGCAAGATTATCATAATTATAAGAGAGTTTTGGTTTAGTTAAATGATTGGGTATTTGGATCTGGAAACCATGAGCTAAATAATGCGGAGAATACATGGTAGTGGAATGAATCATGTTATTGTATGCGAAAGTAGCATATTTCAGAAGTTCGTGCCAATTATCTTTATTTTTTGAAGTAAAAGCACGTAGATATGCATTTAAAGTTCTATGAGCGCGTTCAACTATATTTGCTTGAGGGTGATAAGCTGTTGAAAATATTTTCTTTATCGAGAATAAATGAGTGAGTTCTTTGATTACTTGTGAGGTGAAACTAGTTGCGTTGTCAGATATTAATCTAGAGGGGAAGTTATAACGAAGAATTACGTTTTCTAGTAAGCATTCTGCGGTAGAAAGTGCGCTACAATCCATTGTGGGAACAGCTATGAGGAATTTAGTAAGATCGCAAATAGCTGTAAAAATGTATTTATGGCCTCCATTGCTTTGAGGAATTGGGCTCACAAAGTCAATGAATATGTGATCAAAAAGTACTTCACCGAGACTGGAGATTTGCATTGGTACTTTTGTATTAAGATGCGTTTTTGTTTTTTCTCAAATTGAACATTTTGAAACATAATCTTTGATGTCTTGCATTAAATTATTCCATTTATAGAATCTGGATATTGTTTTGAACATTTTTTCTGTGCCAGCGTGAGCACCCAGTAGCGATTTATGATATAAATCTAAAATGGTTTTAATATCGTCTGATTCAACCAATTCAAGAATTTTGTTTAAGAAAAATGTTGTGGAAATTTCTTCGCTAAATTGGTTTTTGAAAAAAATGTAGTGACGGATGTTGTCGTAATCTAGATTTAGTGCGATGTATTTAGCGTTTTCCCGTGTGCAAATGTTTAGAATATCTGTTATGCATTTTTCCGTATTTTTAGCGTTTTGTATGTTTGAAAATTGATTAGAAATGGTTATAACATAGTGGCTATTATTGATTTTATGCCATTCTTTTCTAAATATTGTTAGACCAAATTTATTCATTATTTTTGATTTCAAATTATCGTTTTCAGTTGGAAACAGATGGAAAATTAAATCGAAACTACGTTTATTTAGGATTGTGCCATTTTTTTCTTCAATCGTGTAATTTACATTATCGATGGATTTTTGAATTTCCCTTTTAGCTTGATTACGAGTAACGACATGACAAGATTCCTCTTTTTTGTTAATCTCAAGCATTTCGGAAATTGAGAGTGGTTCGATTCTAGATAAAGCATCAGCTACTTTATTTTGATGACCAGGTCGATACAATATTTTAAAATTGTAATCTAATAATTGCAATTTTTGACGGAAAATTCTTGAGCCACAATCGCGCATGTTAAATAAATAACACAGCGCTTTATGGTCGGTGATTAAAATGAAAAATCTTCCATAAAGATATACACGAAAGGCTTTTATGGCCTCAGTAATTGCGAGAAGTTCTCTTTGAATGGTCGAGTATCTCTTTTGGGTTTCGTTTAAAGTTTTACTGAAAAAGTAAATTGGTCTATCATTGGGAATTTCGCCCTGTGACAACATTGCACCAATAGCGAAATTAGAAGCGTCAGTGGTGACATAGAACACTTGTTCGAAATCGGGGAAAGGCAAAGTCTACATCTTCCATTAATGCATTTTTCATTTTTTCAAATGCAACTTGTTGGAAGTTTGTCCAAATGAAGGGTTGTTCTTTCTTTAGGAGCATTGAGAGTGGTTTTGCAATTTTCGCGAAGTTACGAACATATCTTCGGAAATATGAACATAAACCGAGAAATGATTGAACTTGTTTGGCATTGGTTGGTCTCTGATAATTTTTAATTACCTCAATTTTCTTGGGGTTTGCCTCAATACCATCTTTGGACACAATGTGTCCCAAATATTTGAATGTTTTTGCGTAAAACGTACATTTGGATATTTTTAATTGCATATTATGTTGTTTCAATAGTTGCAGTACGTCCCAAAGAATTTTGTCATGTTCTTCTTTGGTTTTGGCGTAAATTATTACGTCGTCCAAATATACATATACACCTTTACCGATAACAAGAGAGAGAATAGTGTTGATTGCTCTCTGCCAAGTCAAAGGAGCGGTGGACAGACCAAATGGCATTCTAATCTATCTGTACTTGAAACTACCGGCAGTGAATGCCGTATAATCTCTGCTATCTTCATCTACAACAATCTGATAAAATGCGTTTTTGATATCCAATGTAGAGAAAAATTCGCAACCCGATAAACCATCTAGTATATCGTCGATAAGTGGTATAGGGAAATTTTGAAATTGCTCTGGAAATTCTTCACAAATTGTTTCAATATATGATTTTTCATTTTCGGAGCAATGGTTGAGATTTAGTTTATTAAAAATAAATTCTGATCGAGAATTTTGACTATTTTTGTCAAAGTTTTGTTTACGATTTGTAAATATTTGTTCGCTTATCTTGACATCTGTAGGATTAATTTTTAAATCTTTGAATTTTTGTAATTCTTTAGTATAATGATTGACAGCTTTGAAATATTTTTCATACTCAGATTGACTTTCATTTTTATCTTTAGCAATCAATATAATTTCTTGATTGTCATCATCCTGAGATGGAAAATCTGTGTCTTGGAGAGATTTATTTACTTTCGCATTTAGCGATATAATTTTTATCTCATTTCGAGATTTTAAAATAGCTTCATTTTGAGCTTCATTTTCATTGGTCTCTTTTTGAGCCATATTAATTTCATTCGCATTTCGCGATATTTTCTCGTTTCGAGATTTTATGATAGTCTCATTTCGAGCTTCATTATTTTTGGTCTCATTTCGAGCCTTATTTTTGTGGGTCTCATTTCGAGCCTCATCATTTTGTATGATTGTAGAGTCGCTATTTTGAATGCGCTCTGCCATTTCATTTAAATTAAGTTGGATGCACATTCTGGACATGTTTATAATTGTTCCAAATGGGCATAAGAAGTCATAACCAAGATAACCGTCGGCTGATCCAGTATATTTTCTTTCAATCAAGTGTAATGTTGTCCCCAACAAACGACCGTTGATTGCAAAAATTGAATGGACCATGCCTTTAGTTTTTATGAATGCTTCTTTTCCAACCAGTCCATACAGGTCAAGTGAGTAATTTATTCTTCGTGTAGAATCAACAATTATATCATCGGCTAGCAAACTTATACTTGCGCCGGTATCAATTAAAAATTTAAGTGGCCTAGTAGTCAAATTTGAATTTAAAGTGATATATGGTGCTCCATTTTCATTTATTATATTGATTTCAATGATTTCATTAATATCATTGCAAAATTTTTTGTTTATATTTACTTGAAAATTTTTTAATATTATTATTATTACATTGATAAAAAAAAAAATATGTTTAATATTTTTTCATTATTAAGAGAATTGCGGAAATTTATTGACATTTTGTTTGAGGTGGATGACATATGTTGGCCTTCATATCTCATGCCTTTTAGTTTTCCGATTCAGGTGATTGGATTTGGACGTTTTGAACTTGAACGTCGTTTGTTCTGGCCACATTTTGTGGTCTTTGATTTTGTCTGGGTCGATCGTTTCTTTGACCCTGTTCTTGGCTGTTATTATTATTATTGTTCTGATTGTATCGATGATTGCCATTGGACCAATTACGATTATTATTATTGCCACCATTGTTGCCATTGCCGTTATTACCATAGCTATTATAATTGTTATTTCGTTGATAGTTTCGGCCATCCGAATTATTATTGGGATTTCTTTGCCAATTTCGATTGTTACGGAATGGTCTATTTTGAAATAATGTGTTTGGAGATCTATTGCCAATGTTGAAACTTTTGAGAGCGTTGATTAGTGTGTTCATCCCCCCGTTATTGCCGTTTTTCTTTCTGAATTCGCTGGTTCTGTGACCATTAATTTTGCAAAACGTACAATATAATTCGGAACTTGGGACTGTGAACTTACTATCGTTCTCGGCTTCGATTGAATATGCTATGGCATCTTCCAAAGAACTTGCTCCGTGAGTTAGGAGTCTGTCTTTTACTTTGAGATCTCTGATACCTTTAGAATATGCTCGTCGTGCTATACGATTGTATTCTAATTTTTGATCTTCTGGCAACTTATCATAAATATAATCAGAAATAATATGGTGGTTTTGGTTGTGTTGTGGGTGGGTTGGGGGTTGTTGTTGGACTTGTTTTGGGTTGGGTTTTGTGTGTGTTTTTGTTGTCTTGTTTTTTGGTTTTGAGATTCTACACACAAAAAAAAAAATTAATATAAAAAGACACTTAGTGTCTACTATATGTCACCAGACACGGTAGTGTCTTGTTCCTTGGATTTTATTTTTTTTTTTGTTATTGTCAATAATTGTATAATTACCATTTATTTGAATTGAGTCTTAAAAATGACAGTTCAGAGCTATGACACTTCGATGTAATAACAAAGGTAATATACTCTCTCACACACACACACAAAACACAGTAAGCATCAATTTTTCAAAAATCAGTATAAACTTCAATTTATACCAAGTCTCATGATTTTTCGGATAAATTTACTCTCAATTGCATTTCAAAGAGGAAAGAAAACCACGTTTAATTTCCAATTGATTTTTCTCAGTT
Organism: Resseliella maxima; assembly: GCA_029041755.1. NCBI lineage: Eukaryota > Metazoa > Arthropoda > Insecta > Diptera > Cecidomyiidae > Resseliella > Resseliella maxima. Next base: position 19,053 of record JAQOWM010000468.1, read on the forward strand.
ATCCGATAGGAAAAAGGCAAAAATAAATTAATTTTTGACTATAGTAAAAAAAATTTCAAGACCTATCAACTAGAGGTGTCAGTTGCCCAGGCTGATCCATGGATTCCCAGGATTTGGCCTGCATTCCAAGGCTTCCTATTTGGAATTTCATATAAAAATATATATAAAATTATCTACACCAATTTTTCATGAAATTCCAAACAGGAAGCCTTGGAATGCAGGCCAAATCCTGGGAATCCATGGATAGCCTGGGCAACTGACACCTCTAGTTGATAGGTCTTGAAATTTTTTTTACTATAGTCAAAAATTAATTTATTTTTGCCTTTTTCCTACCGGATAACTGAGAAAAATCAATTCGAAATTAAACGTGGGTTTCTTTCCTCTTTGAAATGCAATTGAGAGTAAATTTATCCGAAAAATCATGAGACTTGGTATAAATTGAAGTTTATACTGATTTTTGAAAAATTGATGCTTACTGTGTTTTGTGTGTGTGTGTGAGAGTATATTACCTTTGTTATTACATCGAAGTGTCATAGCTCTGAACTGTCATTTTTAGACTCAATTCAAATAAATGGTAATTATACAATTATTGAAATAACAAAAAAAAAAATAAAATCTAAGGAACAAGACACTACCGTGTTGGTGACATATAGTAGACACTAAGTGTCTTTTTATATTATTTTTTTTTGTGTGTTCTATTGTCGTTGTTTGGGTTTAGTTTAGCTGAGAGTGTCAAGTTGTATGGTGTCTTCCTTAAAAAACATGCTGCTGAATCAACAATGTTTTAATGTGAAAATTTAAATGTTTCGCCATTATTGAATCCAAAATTTTAGGAATTACATTTTGCAAGGCTACTCCTCTGTAATTCTCGATATTGTTTCTCAAACCATTCTTAAATATTGGTTTTACAAAAGATGACTTCCAAACACTAGGAACATAACCCAATTCAAGTGACTTGTTGAATAAAATAGTAATTGGTATAATGAGAGTTTCAATACATTTTTTAATAAACAAATTTGGTAATTTATCAGGACCAGAAATCAAAATATTTGGCAATTCATGTACAATTTGAAGAATTATATTCTTATCAATCATCAACTTTGGAATATTATGACACAAATTAATGATTCCATCAAGAATCCCAAGGCTACAAATGTCATTTGAACTCAAATTATGTTGAGTATATGCCGAAGCAAAAAATTTTGCAAATAAATTCGCAATATCACTATTTTTGCTTGACTTCTGACCATTATAATGCATTTCATTCGGAAAGTCGCTGGTAGTCTTTCTAATTGCATTCACAAACTTGAAAAACTCCATTGGATCATCAACAATTAACTCTTCCATTTTAACTCTGTAGTTATTGTATGCAATACGAGAATATCTATTATATTCCGTGCGAGAAATTTTAAAGTTTTTGTCATCCTCTAATGAATTGTGTCTCTTTTTACGCAATTTATTTAATCTATTTTTCAAATTAACCATTTTTGAATCAAACCATTTTGGATGCCTAGAGATAACATGCTTCTTCAGCCCAACATGAGTATCAATTACATTTTTAACACAAGAATAAAAATCACTCAAATCATCATCAAATGATTCATTAGATAATAACAATTCCCAATCAAATTTGCTGAAGCAACTATTTATATCATCGTAATTTGCATATCTAAAATCATGATAAAAATGATAGTCTGAGTTATACTTGTTATTCTGACATCCAAAAATGGAAATTTCAATGGATTTGTGATGCACCTCAGATCTTACCAAAAAAATATCGCTATTTAAGCAATATATCAAGTCTGGGTCATTTGTCCAAACCAAATCTAACATTTTTCCCTTATTATTTGAAGTTCCATTAATCTGTGATAAACCAACATCATGGAAAAAATCCAAAATAAATAATTCCTTCCTTGAACAAGCATTGATGGGATAGGAAATATTCGGACCATCAACATCACTCGTGATCCACAACAAATCAGATAAATTGAAATCACCTGATATAATAATTGAATCTTTTTGGACTGATCTTGCTATTAAAGTTTCAATAGCAACAACTACATTTTCGAAAATCCTAAATGGAGAATTAGGTCTAATATATAATTCAACCAAATAAAACTTTCGGAAGTTAATATTAATGCAAACACAAATAACTTCAGCACCATACAAATCACCATCAAAAATTAACTGACCATTCAATGATTTGTGAGTAGCAATCAAAACACCACCTCCATGAGACTTTTTAATGGTTTGATCCCTTTCTGTAAGATCCGATCGATCGCAACGAAAAACATCATAGTCATAAGGAAAGATTTCATTGCTATTTATGGTGAAATCCAAATGCGTTTCACATAACATATATATTTTAAATTCATTAATCAAAATATTCGATAAAAATTCCGGAATTTTTGTTTTCAAACCATTTACATTGCATGAGTAAATATAATTTGCCATCCTCTCATCATTGGTATAGGTTAAAACATCTGATATGGAACAGCATTTTGATGAATGCGGGGCGAATTCATGTAATGATGATACTGCATTGGATTCACGTATGGAACTGGATACGTTTGATTCCAAAAAGGATAACCATTCCAATTATTATTTCCAATAGAATTCTGTTGATTTTGCTGTTGTTGTAAAAATGAAGAACCATTACAGTTAGTATTTTGTAGATTTTGATTAAAAAACTGTTGGGGCAAAAATGGTCGCCAATTCCATTGGTTATCGTTGTGCTGATTGTAATCAAAACGACGTTGATGAAACCAACGATTGTTATTATGACTATAATCAAACTTAGTATGATGAACACTAAATTTCCTATTAAAATTATTCTGTTTCTTATGGAAAAACCTATAATTATTATGACCAATATTATTATTGTTGTTATCATTTTTAAATCCATTGTTTCTGATTGTTTCTATTGTTGTTCCTATTGATGTTTTTGTTGTTGCTTTTGTTAGTGTTTTTACTCCAGTTTTTGTTGTTATTATTCTCAATATCTTCATTCTGCTTATTTATGTTTCGTCTTCTGTTTTTGTTCACATATTCATCACTTATTTTAACATTTTTTGAGACTTTTGATGAATTTTTCATAGTTTCTTTATCTTCTTTAAGAATAAAAGGAACAGCAGTATAATTTGGCTCCCAAATTTTTGGATTAATCAATGTCAAAAAATTTTCCTCGGTAAAAACTGAAATCTTGAATGAAATAAATAAATTGACATTTTTACTAAATTTACTATAAGGCAAAATTTCAATTGTGAATGAATCAGCCAGTAATTTAGTTTTATCCATAATGATCTTCTTTATAACATCAATACTTGTATTTTTTTTAAATCTTGACAAGTGAATTGAATAAATACCTTTATTTGGTATTTTATTTTGAGCCTTTAAAACTTTAAATCTGCTCATGGCATCAGCAAATAAATTATCATCAATAGCAATGCTGTCCAAATCATTACTCAAATCATGATTGTCAAAACTAACAGCATTATCATCATTGATCTCAGCATTTATACCTTTTGTATTTATACTGTTAGAACACTCATGAAATTGTTCCGAATTCAAAGCAATATCATCTTTCATGCTGGATTTAAATTTAAAAGAACAAACTTCACATGATACAGCGAATGGTGAATTTACATTGAAAATATACCGGAAGAATTTGAAATTTACATCACTTTCATCAAACGGTATAGCAATTCTCCATGTTCCATCCTCTGTTTTTTGCAAAATTTTGAAATATTCAAGCAAAGATTTTACTTTTTCATCTCTTCTCCTCATACATTGAATATAAATTTTATTATTACAAAATTTGCATAGTAATGATAATCCACCATATGTCAAACCCTTGCATCCACTTTCAACACAGCAATGAACTTCTTCTGTAGACATATTTACAACAACAAATATTAACACTTGTAAAGAAATCACAAATAATTGATAATATTAATGAAACGACTATATTCAATGAATGAATTTCAATGCACACCTATGAAACTGTCTTTAAACTTACTAAAAAAATTAAACTTTTTGAAAAATGAACGCAATTAATTACTTAAAAATCAAAAATTAATGCTGTTTCAAATTACGTGTGTATGTATTGACAGCTTGAACTGTCAAAAACAAAAAAACGTTCTAATTTTTGATCTTCTGGCAACTTATCATAAATGTAGCATTTTTCTTTAAACAGTTTTCGAGCACGAATGGCGTATTCGCTAATTGATTCCATTTGACCCTGATGCATATTTTCTAATTGGCTAGGTATTATGTCTTTATTGGTCAAATATGCAAAATGATGAAGAAGTTTATCTCTCAGTATGTCATAATTCATATCATGAATGTTTGTAATTAGGTTACGAGCTTCTCCCTTTAATTGCAGATTAATTGTTTCAATTAATTCATTTTTTTCTGCTACCGTTTCCCATGTATCATTGAGAGCTTTGGCAACGTCTAAAAAGTTACGAAGAGATTGATGGTCTTCACCATCGAAAATAGGTAAGGAACGAAGACGACGTGCGTATGTCTCCCTAATTCCGGCTTGATTCTTACCGAAAGGGAAGCGATCATGTTCGCGATTTTCATCATTAATATTGATTGTGTTTTCATTTTCATTATGATGTAAATTTTCAGTATCGAAATCAAAGTGAGTGGTGGAATTTCGTTTAGAAATTTTGGTAGACTGTTTGTTTGACATAAGTTCCACTAGTTTTTGTATTTGATTGGCGAGATTACTGTTTGTATCAGACCCTAAATGATAATGTTCTGAAGATTGAACTTTATTGTTGACGAAAGAATTGTCTTTTTTCTTGGTTCCAGTTGGAATGGTGGGATTGTATTTAGCTTCATCAGAAGTTGCTGATTTTATATATTCATTACGAATAGAAGACATTTGGGATTGTATCTTTTTCAAGCTATTTTCGAATGTTTTTCTTTGCTTCGACAATTGTTCTTCGTATTTATATTGTTGTTCCAAAATGAAGTTTTTAGTAGCCTTTAGTTCTTCTTGTAAACGAAAAACTTTTTCTTCGTCGGCCATTTTATATGGATTAGGAGGGAATTGTAACTTAAGATCGAAAGGATCTGCAGTGTTTTGAGCTTTTGTTGTGGCATTTTTATATAATTCTCCCGACTGTGTTGTTGCAGCGTTGGTCGTGGGAATATTACTAGTGAAAGTGGTGTTTAATTGGTCTTGCAAATTATCATTTTTATTAGGTTCATTGACTCTTTGCATTTCGCTTTCATCGATTGTTATATCTTTATTTTGTGGATTCAAACTATCAAGAGCTGAAGGTTTTAAATTTGAAGGAGTACGATAAGTCATATTGTCAAAAAATGAATTATGTTCGAAATTAATTCTCCTTGGTTTTGATAGAGATTTTCTAGTGACTGGTAGAGGTTTTGAAATTCTTGATTGTTCTAATTTGCGTTTTTCAATGGCAGAATCTATTTCCCAGATTTGTTCCCTAAGAGTGGTAATCAATAAGCGATCTTTTAGATATGTGTGAGACGTTTGAAGTCTAGTATTATATGTTCTGACAATTAATCGATTTAATTGGGCTTCGCACAAATTTTTGATTTCTCTCAATTGAGGTAAAGTGGTGTTTTTATAACAAGAATCATTAGTATTCATAAATGAAGGGAATAAAATATCATTAAAAATTTGAAAGAAAGTGATTCGCGAGAAAAAGAATTTTTGTTTTCGATAAGCAATTCGAATTTTGATGGGTTGTTAATCCCCGAATTAACTTTAATTTTACCACAAAATTTGCAAAAATTTAACTAAAAATGAACACTTTGTTGTTGCTACTTGACTCTAAAATACGAAAAATATGGTTTTTACTCACTTTGGTTGTCCCTAATTGTTGATGTGCTCGTAAATTTGTTGAGAGGATCTCTATTTCTGCTTTGCTTTGATGTTGTTTCCGTTTCTGAGCGTTGAATCACTTCTCCGAATACACTCACTTTAGAATTCAATTGGTTTATTTTATGATTTCTTGTAAGATTTCATTTATTTTTTATTGATAATTTAAATTTTGATCACTGTGTCAATATATATATATATAGTGTTGGCCTACGAACATCTACGAACACTCGTTCGTTCGTTCGTAGGCATTAGACATAACATATTTGCTCGTTCGTTCGTTCGTAAGAATAAAAATTCTTATTTTTGTCCGTTCGTTCGTTCGTAGAAATTGACAAAATGATTTTTGTTCGATCGTTCGTTCGTAATTTTTAAAAAATAAAATTTGCTCGTTCGTTCGTTCGTAGAATTCAATTTAAACTTTATTTTATACAAAACAATCAATGCTCAGGTTATTTAGATTGCCTCATGAATTCCAAGTTGGAATTTCCAACACATGAATAACGAATATTTTTTAAATTGAAGAACTGTATATATTCTAAACATAGTTCTTCTCAGTACTTTTGTAAATGAATACAATTAAACAACAATGAATAGAATAACTTTATGGTGAACAAAAAAAGGGATAAAAATTTAATCAAAATATGAATTGTTTATTGAATTATATTTTTCAGTTCTGTAATCATACTTGAAATTATATTTTGTTTCTTCGCACGATTTTTTCTCTGAGTTTATTTTGAGTTTATTTTGTTCAAATTAAATATGTATGCCAAACATTTTTAGATAATGGTACTAACGAACAAACGATTTTTTTGAAACGCTACGAACGAACGAGCAAAAACCAATTTTTATTTTTCTACGAACGAACGAACGAGCAAAAACCAATTTTTATTTTTCTACGAACGAACAACGAACGTTCGCAGCCAACACTATAAATATATATATATTTTTTTTTTTTGTGAATAATTGATGGTTAATGAATTGAATTTTGATTTGCTACAACACTATTATTGATATTCTTTGACACTGTTTAGAATTATATATTTTTTGGATGATTTGATTTTGTTTTGTATAAAAGCATACACAACACCAATTTTGAAATTAAGTGAAAGAAAAAAAAAATTGTTTTTGATTTTTTACACACAAAAAAAATTTTGTTTTCACGATGTCAGCTATTAGTTGTACGATGTCAACTCTATACGGTGTCAACCAATTGTACGATATTAACTAGTTTTACGGTGTCAATGAAGTGTATGATGTCAGATAATTATACGATGTCAACCAATTTTTACGATGTCAATTAGTTTTTTTTTTTTTTTACGATGTCAACTAGTTTTTCATGATGTCAAACAATTGTACGATGTCAACTAATTATACGATGTCAACCAGTTTTTTACGATGTCAATTAGTTTTTCACGATGTCAACCAATTGTACGATGTCAACCAATTATACGATGTCAACTAGTTTTTCATGATGTCAAACAATTGTACGATGTCAAATAGTTTTTTACGATGTCAACCAATTGTACGATGTCAACCAATTATACGATGTCAACTAGTTGTACGATGTCAACTAATTATACGATGTCAACTAGTTTTTTACGATGTCAATTAGATTTTTACGATGTCAGCCAATTGTAGTTTGTTCGCGGCGCCAGTTGAAGTCCAGAGTGGTTAATAAATAATGGTTAATATTTTGTTAATAAAATACGCTTTCCTTTATGTTTTCTTGTTATAATTAATTTTATTTTATTTTGAAAAGAAGACTTATTTTTATGTCTTGGCTCGAAGGCTCACAAAATTCAACTAACTTAAATCTATGGCTGACTTATACTCATTAGCTCGCAATGCACTTATCTCTGATCGATATATTACTTATCAGCGATAACTGATCGATGCGCACTTTAGAAGTGGGATTTAACCATGCGTGTGCGATATGGATAGAAGTGCATGTGTTATCGAATTATGCGTGTGCATTAGGATACGCATTATGTTATTTCTATTCAATATGAATCGAATACATTCATATTCCCAATGAATATATATGTATTGCATAATGTTCTTATTTAAGTATGAAGGATACGTATAGCCAGAGAACGTAATACCGAGCTGGCTATAAAAACATTGATGCATTTTTCGTATCAGCTTTTGATGATAATTGTCCCATTGCCTCTAATGTCCTAAAACGAGTGTCAAGAAAATCGGCAAATTGATCAAAGGTGGGAATGTTTGTTGATTTACCGAGAAATTTCTCCCATTCAAAACGAGTTTGTCGAGACAATATGCGAACTAAAACATATGTTAAGACTTCGGTGTGTTCATCTGTTTTAATTCCAAGTTTAGTGAGAGAAAGCAAGCATGCCTTTGAAGCGTCGTGCTTTGTACGTAGTTCATCAGCTGAATCGTTTGATCCAGCAGATTAATTCATAAATTCATCCATATATGCGCTGAACAAAACCCGTTTATTATTATACCGGTCTATGAGTGAATTAAGAGCGGCATCGTAATTGTCAGCTGTGATTTATAAATGAACAATAATCGATTTAACGCCGTCAAACCGAGGGATAGATAATTCCGGTAATTTAAATGGTACATCGTTGGTGATGTTATATGTAACATTACGATTTGTTCCGGCGACTTGAGCATTCCCGTTAGAAATGGATGTATCAGCAATTGATGTATCGTGGTTTGGATGATATTGATCAAACGAAGTTTCGATTTTAGCGACGATATCAAGATGGGTATTTTCAAATGCATCGAAGATGTCATTTTTAAAATAATCATCGTCTTCAGTTAATTGAATTTCAACGATTTCTTGATGAGTCTTTAGGAATTTTTGACGCGTTTCGACAATTCGGTCGAGACGTCTAGTAAAATGTTTTTTAGTTTTTCGGTCAGCACCATCTTTTTGAAAGTTGATCATTTCACGTCTTAATCGGTCAAGTAAATCGAGTTGTCGGGCAACCAATTTCTCTTCTGAAGTGAGTGGTACGGTTGGAGAAATGCTGATCGCGTAAGAGCCAAACGAATGTTTTAAAAGTCAATTACCATAGATAATCCCAGATACAATTTCTTCGTATATTAATACATTGTGTGTGCTTTCGAGTTGTATAGAAACGACATCTGTCGCTCAATGCCGAAATAAATAAATTCTAAAATGTTGAAAAAAAAATCTTTTTTCTTATTTCATTTATTAAATTGAATATTATAATGATATATAAATTTTCATATATAAATTCTTTTTAAAATATTAATAAAAAATAATAATAATAATAATGAATAATATATAAAAATTAAATTGTTATCAAAGTACACAATACATACATACAGCTTGTGCTTTTTTAACTTTTTTCAATGGAGTGAAGTTAGTTTGCGAAAAAAAAGTGCTCTGGACGAAACATGACGTTTAATGTCAAATTGTTATTTATATTGATGTAAACATTTAAATTAAATTTATATTGGTATATAATTCGTTCCTATATTTTACGCATTATAGCAAAATGGTAATGTTGAGCTTGGGATTTGCTCAATTCAACAAAAAAATTGTGCAAATATAACTGAAAAAAGATTGAAGACTTGTCAAAATCACCATAAAATTAATATTATTGAGAAAATGTATGAAGAAAGAAGAGTCAGAAAGGTCGAACTTTATATAATGGTGTAATTGTATTTATTGAACGATTTAAAAAGTAAAAGAACATCAACAGCTTTTATTACTAAATTCAGGTTAATAACATAAAAAAAATATTGTCTTAGAATAAATTTCTAAATGCTTAATTAAATGTTAGCGTTGTGTGTTTTTTCATTGCCAGTGTCATGTCCGTTTAATATTTATTGCAATTAAATGCATATGACTTTTATGCAAATGCTGATTCAATTGCGTCCTCTTGTTCCTCTTTCTGTGTTTCTCTCAATCCCTATTCGTTTCTTTTTATTGATGATAATAATGTACTAATTTTTTTAAGCGATTTCGAAGGTATTTTTTCTGTGTGGCTATTGTTTTTTGCACATGACACATTGCAACATTGGAATAATAACCATCAAATGTAATATTCGATATTCTAACATTACGTTTCGATAGCTCGACAATGATTTCTGTAACCAAAGCAGCACGTTCCTGTGCATTTAATGTTTGAATAAAAAAATATGCAACCGGCTGCTCGAATTTGGCATTGATGCCACAGGCCATGAACACTATCAAATTTGAATTGATTGAACCACAATTATCGGTATTGGCCCGACTTTGTGTTTATTGTATAATGTCTTCATTGGAAAAGAGTGCAAATAAAACGAAGCGTTCATTCAATGGAAATGATTCAACTGATGATCGTCCATCGAAAATTCGTAAAATTGATGATTCATTATTGGAAATTCTGTCTGATAGTCAGGAAAGAGTTAAAAGTATATCATGTGGTGAAAATGATTCAAATTCAACATCTACATCGAAATTATATGAACCGTTAAAAAGTTGCTTGCAAGATTTATTTCAAACATTGTATAAATTAACATTTTCTAGTGATTTAACACCGAAAGTGTTATTTGTACATCAATTTTTGATCTATTTACATCGATGTAGTGGGGAAATTATTCAGTCAATTTTGCATATCATTTCTAGTGGATTAATGAAAAATTTACTTAAAATTACAAATGGAACAAGCTATAATTATGATTTTATATTGAGAATGTATGACTTGAGTGAAGAATCTGGTAGACAAAATGTGGTTTCTGATTTGTCATTACTTCAATCGATTCAATTGCAGGCTCATAATAGTATTCAATTTAAAAAAAAAAAAAAATCACAATATTCATAATCCATATTATGACATTTTGATTTAAATTTTATAACATAATTGCTAATTTCCTTGACTTTTTATATCAATTTTTTGTCGAAACTGAATAAATAACACATGAAATCATGTATTATAGGATTGAGTGACATTGCTTTGCTCTGCCGGTGTAATTACATTTGCCTTTAATTATTCATAGATTATTATGATTTCAATATCGTTGAATCGATTTTGATATGTGGACCGAATTGTAATTGATTATAAGATTATAATAATATGTGAATTGATTTAAATGCAATAAATTTATTTTTCGCTTCATTTTCTGTATTTAACATACATTTTATCAATTATTAAATTCTACTGACTTATGAATACATGGAATTGCACAGATTTTTATTCAAATTTGACAACAATGTCGTGTGAATTTTTTCTCTATTTAAAAATTCAAATTGATAAATTCAATAAAAAATATTGAATAATAAATGAAATAACTCAATAGATGTTATACAAATGTGATATTTAAAGTTTGTGAATGAATTTTTAAATATCCATTTGCCGACGGAGACCTTTGGAATCGCTGAAATCGTACTGGTTTTGGACTCTTTGAACGGCCAATATAAAATAATTTGCACTGTTCTCAGTGGTTGCATTATATGCGATAATGATAAATTTGGGCATCGTTTAAAAATCATATTTTGTAGAATTTGTGTAATTATTGAAAATTTGTTCACCGCAATGACGGTGATTAATCTGTTGATGACACGTCATTTGGACAAAAAATGCCTTGCAAACACATTGTTGTGAATATATACTATTTTTTTTTTTAGTTTTTATTTTATTGGTGAATATAAATTTGAAACACAACAAAACGAACAATATATATGAACATTGTACAGTATGCTCTGTGCTGTGACACAAATTGTATGCAATTGTGTTTAGTAATTGCTGCAGTGAATTATAAGTAACAACGGAGCAAAAAATATCTCAAAGCAAAATGTTCGACTCTGTGAGTTGAATTGTATTGCTTTGCTTTGTACTGCTTTGTTCCACATACACTTCGTTTGTGCGTATATTTCATCGTTCTGCTGTTTCATATTTCTATTTAATCTCTCTATTTTTCGTCTATTTTTTATTGTCTTTTTGAATATTCTTCACGCAGAGGTCACAATTCAAATTAATAGCACATCGATATATTTAAAAAAAATTGATTATATGAAAGTATATGAGAAATTATAATATATATTGTATTTTTTTTGTATAATTCAGCATTTACAAAAAAAAGATACGTACTTCAAGTCCATCAATAAGCAATGAACAATCTAAAATACGAGCAATAAATAAATAAACTGAATTTGGTTTCGATTTGTTTCATTTTTTTTTATTTTTGATTTATTGGATTTTTCCGTTGTAATTTGACGAAGTTCGCCATGATTTAATTTTAAACAGAAAAAATATATGTGTATGTGTATGCGTGTATGTATGTTTTTTGGAAATGCCGCACAATTTAAAAATTAAATGTCATTTGGAAATCTTATTAAGAAATGAATTTTACTTTATTTACACATCTTTATTAAATATATACTTACCAGTAGAAAAAAAAATAATAATGGCTTTTTAATCATTTAAATCAGTCATCATTCTACTAATTTTCTTAAATACATTTTATGTTGATTAAAAATTACATAAATATACGATTCAATTTTTACAATTCGTTTACATAAATTTAATTTTCAATATTAATTATTCTAATTATTCTTGATTTAATTCAGAGAAGAGAAGGAAAAAAAAAACAACAACAATTGAAACATTTTTCATCTGAACTCACTGCTGAATGTAATAAACTTAACAAACAATTTTCAAAAAGAGAAATAATTACAAAAGAGATCACAAACTTTAAATAATTCAATAATATAAAAAATAGATCACAATTTGTTTGAAAAAAAAAAATTTTAGTGAAAAAAAAAAAAAACACAATTATCGGAACATCATAAAAGCATTATCCAAATTCAGATGACTACGTTTTGGTATTTTGATTGTATCATGAATCTTTTTTAATTCATCTGCCTTTTTTTGTGATTTAGCCGATAACGGATTAATTGACATGGCGCATAGCGTATACTGTGAATCAGTTCGACGATAATGTGCAATCGTTGTTTTTGTTTTCAAATCCAATAAATGTATCGATGCGGGTGATTTGTAGGCAATGAATAGATTTGTTTCAATCCATGGATGCCATGCAATATAATGTGCCTTCTTGTTGTTTAAATACATTTCATAGTTTTTATTATTTCGTAAAATCGTTAAGTTTCCCGCCAAATCCGTTATCGCAATAAATGTATTGTTTACTGAATATTTGATATTGCTTATTATTGCTTTATGACCATCATACCGATGTGTAGTTTCAAATGCTGGATATGTAACTACATACACTGTACCTAAAAAAAAAAAAAACAAAAAAAATAAGAATTTGTTAACATTTTCCATATTTTTTTTTTGTTTTTTTTTTTTTTATAATTCAACGATGAAAAATACCTGTCGACATGCCGCAAATGATATGTTTTTTTGTTGATTCCCATTCAATCGATCGAATTGATTCTAATGGTTGCTCTTTAAGAAATTTACATGCGATTTTTGTATAAATTGACATTTTATTGCTAACATCCCAAATTTGAATCAATGAACTGGTTATACTATTTACACCCAATGCTAATTTCGTTCCATCTGGACTGTATTTTAGTGATTTAACAATTCTCATTTTGTACAGTACAGTTGATGTTTTTTTATTAGTCTTTTGGGGTGGACCCCATAATACTAAATATGAATAAAAACTGGCCGCAATCTGACCATCAATGCTCCAATCAATAATATTGTTACCTTATGGAGGGGGAAAACAACCAAAGTAAATAAAAATAAATATTCTAAATATGTATTGAATATATATATTCATAAAGGGTTCTCAGCCCATAGTTGTTACCATTGATATAATCATCAAAGCCAGGTATATCAAGCTTAGAATCATTGTATGCGAGTGGTTTTAAACGTGGCTTGCATGACCAATCTAATTCTTCAATTTTTTTACTTGGAACTTGTAATGCACATTTCGTTGGATTCATATTAAACGTACGAATGCAATCCGGCTGCGTAATCGTATCATTTGATTAAGATTTCAATAAAAGAAATTGATTCAATGCTATGTGTAAGATCAAAAATCACAAATAATATTAATGATGATTAAAAAAATCGCAAATTTCATGTCTTCTTATTATAAACAAAATTTCTTCAGTGCGATTAAGAATTTTATGTAAACAACATTATTTGAAACACGTTTTGTTATTGTGTTTGACAGCTGAGATTATAGTGTGTTCACTATACAAACCAACATGAAGTTGTTTCTCACGAAGCTGTCTGCTAGTATTGAAGCTTTTTTGTAATACACTATAGGCCCCCAGATGTCGCCTAATGCATCATAACATATTTATATAGCTGATTCGATAATCCCTGAAATATCGTCCAAAGTCGGATGAAATCTTCCAATATGTCGTCTGGCGTGCCTTTTGGAATGCTCTCTGTTTTGTTCTTTTAGACAGTACAAAAAGACGGACTGTTAGCTATGAATGTTAAATATAGAATGAATTTATTTATTTATTGATGTAATGTACATAAGTGTATGTGTATGTGTATGTATTCGCATATACTGGACTTTGTCTAAACACGTTGTCAAATGTCATGTTGCTATTCAGCAAAATCCCCATGAAAATACACAACATTATCTCCCCCCAAAAAAAGAAGAAAAATAATTTCATTTTATTTATGAGAATGAAGATATAAAAAAATCGACGGATTCGTTTCTTGTTACGTTTGGACCGTCTCAATTGAAATGTTGACTGATTACGTTTTCTTTTTTGACCTGGTACTATTGGAGTATTCGAACTACTTGAGCTATTGGGAGATGTTTGATTTGAATTGGAGTTGCTTATACTTGTATGATAAGAACTATCCAAATCCGACACTACACTTACATCGGGAGAGTTATTTACGTTACTTAATTCTATTATTTCCTCATCATTTTCGTCTGATGTTTCATGTGCATCAATTGTCGTATTCGTAACAATTTTTTTATATTTATCTTGTACTAATGGATATCGAATTTGATTCGCTTGAACAAACCGAACCGTTCCATTGATCGTAATTAAATATGTCAATGGACCGACTTGTTTTTTAACAGTGGCTGGTATGCACTTTACCCATGATTTGAAATGACAACGATAATACACATAATCACCGACTGTAAATGATTTAACATTGTCACTCTTTTGGAGACTATCCATTACTTTTTCCTTTGAATTTGTTGCACAATTTTCTTTCTCATTGACTTCGTTATTTTCAAATTTGACAATACTCTTATTAATTAAATCTAATTTGAGTTTTGGCTTGTATGCCAATACGATTTCAGCCGGATACGACCCGACTCAAACGATGGCGAATGTCGTGAACACATGAGATATTTTTCCAATTTTGTTCGCATTGATAGTTCACTTTCCTTACCCAAACAAAATCGAATCAAAGCTTTCTTTGCCGTTTGCACTCCTCGTTCAGCAAGACCATTCGACTGAGCGTGATATGGCGGAGAATTTTGACAGACGATGCCATTCGTTTCGCAATACTTTTTGAATACGTTTGAATTAAATGGTGGACCATTATCGGATACAATTTTTGCTGGTAATCCAAACATTGCGAAAAATTTTGATAATTTATCAATTGTTTCGCTATTTTAACTTCTTTGACGAAATTTACCTTGTTAACCAATGAATGTCCGGAAACTTATCTTCCTCGAACAACGGTGGACTATTTTCCCCGTTCATGCTACCTTGTTTCAGCCGATGATCCAGAGATGATTCACTTTATTTGAGCCGACGATTCCGATGGATACCAATGAATTAATTTCCCCGTAAATTGGATAATTTTTGTCAATTCTATCAACGTGTTAGTCAACATTTAACTTTGGTTCAACACGTGAATTGACATCCAATCTATAGCAAAATCCAATTTCGTTGATTTGGTTTCAACACACAAATACGTTTTCCCAAATTGATCAATTCATTCAATACGATTTTGTGAGTAATGATTCACTGAATTATTTGGGCCGTTTGATTTGCAATTCGCAATAGAATTGGTTTTTTACTTGGAAAATAGTTATCAAATCTCCTATCTTAATCACATTGATCAATAAAAATGCTCTCGTTTGATTTGCAATAATTATTTTAATGCTTCACTTATCAATTAAACAATTTTACGTGTGATTCGTCTCGCTGCTAAACTAAGAAGAAAGATTCTTTTCTTCACAACGCTTATCTACAGTCTCCTCTTTCTTCACATTTTTTCTTTTTTTTTTTGTGAATATTCAATTCCTGGAATTTTCATATAATTTCATGTCAGCTCACCAACTACAGTCGCCATCTGTTGGTGAACTCAAATGAAATCGGCACAATAGGCTCAATACATACAGTATTCGTATTGAGTTTTCATTTGTTAAACTAATTCTATTTTTTTTACATTGATTTATTTATTTTTTGGTTTCTTTTTTCGTTTAAAACCAGAACACAATCAATGCATTCACAACTGTTGTTCTCATAATGACTATTTCCACAAATTTACTGTATGCATCGACTAGAATTAAAAAGGTTGTTCCGTTCAAATAGAAAAAATCGATATGAATTCTTTCAAATGGATACAAGACACTTGGCCACTTCGTACTGACTATTTCATTTGGAACACTACGTGTCTTTTGACAAATTTCACATTTTGTGACATACTCTTCAATGTCTGTTTGAATTGTTGGCCACACATATGGTCTGCGCGATCAATTTCATTTTTACCATTCCCACATGGTTTTCATGGATCAATTCCAAAATGACTTTTTGTAATGACTTTGGAATTACGATATTATTCCCATGATAAAGACTATTCTCTTCTGTGGCTAAACTGTTCCGTTTCTCATGAAAATCGACTAACTTTTTATCAATTTGACTACTATTTGGCCAACCGTTCATTGCATAATCGTAAATTTTACTCAAAATACTATCTTCTTGTGTATTTTTGGCTATCACACTTTTGTCAATTAATTCGCCCGTACACATATTTATACTTATTTGTTCTACTCCAGACTCTTCTTGCAATGGTAAACGTGACAATGCATCTACATGTGTCATTTTAGTTGCACTATCATGCTTGATTCTATAATTATACATAGACAATATAATTGACCAGCGCTGTAAGCGTGCCGTCGCTACACCCGACGTCCCTTTTTGTGGATGAAAAATTTCACTCAATGCCTGTTGGTCGGTGTGTAAGACGAATGTATGTCCATAAATGTAATCATGAAATTTTTGAACTGCAAACATTATCCCTAACGCTTCACGATGAATTTGTGAATAATTTTGTTGAGTATCCGTAAGCGTACTCGAAGCGAAAAGAACCGGTTTGTCTTGACCGTTGACTTCATGCGACAAAATTGCACCTAAACCGATCGGTGACGCATCAGAAGCGACTATCATTTGTTTGCTTGGATCATACAACTCTAAAACACTTTCACTTGTGATGAGACTTTTACTATGCTCGAAGGCATTTTGACATTGTTGACTCCAAATGTATTCAACATCTTTTTTTGTTAATGCGTATAAAGGATGTAATTCGACTGATAAATTTGCAATGAATTTCCCATAATAATTGACCAAACCTAAATACGCTTTCAATTCTTTGATGTTATTTGGTTTACGAGCATTGACTACTGCTTTGACTTTTTCGGGATTCGGACTGATCTTACCATCACTTATGATGTGACCTAAATATTTAACTGACTTAGCAAAGAATTGACATTTTTTAACGTTAATATGTACTCTTGACTCATTTAAACGTTCTAAGACGTCTCGCCCCCCAATTATAATATCATCCATATATCACAATGAACTCTTTCGAAACCATTTAAAATTTTATTCATTATCTATTGGAAAATTGACGGTGCTGATGCAATTCCGTATGTGAGACGTGTGTACTGATAAAGACCATAAATCGTATTAATTGTTAAGAGTTCTTGAGACTGTTTGGATACGACCACTTGTTGGTATGCTCCCTTTAAATCCAATACACAAAAAACACGTGCATGTGACAATAATGCGAAAATATCATTGATTTTTGGTAATGGATAATGTTCAGTACGTAACATACGATTGATTGTGACTTTGCAATTCATGCAAATGCGAATTTCGTCATGTGGCTTTGGAACGGCGATGATTGGTGTTGCCCAATCACTGAATTTTACTGGTATTAATGTACCCATTTCAACTAATTTATTTAATTCGGACTTGACTCGATCTCTTATTCTGAACGGAACCCAATATGGAGCATGAAAAATTGGAACGGCATTTTCTTTCAAAACTAACACCGCTTCACATCGCTCAATAGACTGGTCTGGTGATGCATTCATGATACTAGGGTATTTTTGTTTGATTATACTCACAATACCACGACTTTTTGGAAGTGTGCCAACGGTTTGAATTGGTTGTTCAATTTTGAACATATTTTCACGCCAATTCGGATGCAATACATCAAGCCATGCCCGAACGTATAAGGGCGTGTACTCGTGACTACCATTTGTAACGACCAAATTCACCTGACTCGAGTGTGTCGCTCCCCAAACATCGACCGTAATTTGACCTGCCACTTCTATAGACTGACCTGTGACTGTGATAAGAGCATAAAAACATGTATTTAATTTAATACGACTAAACTTTAGACTATAAAGACTATATGGAATTAATGACAAAACTGTTCCCGAATCTATTTCCATTTCGATACAAATACCATTAATTAAAATTTTCCTTGTAAATGCTGGACTGCGATTGACAAATTTTCAATTGAAATGACTTCTTTTCGTTGTTCTTCGGACGATTGACTTTGCACGTGGTACACTGCCTTGACATCTGCTCTTATTTTTCCCTTTGTGTTGTTGTTGTTTTTGTTGTATTTCCCGTTTGACTTCCCACGTGGTTTTGATTTACTCACAACATTTACATTCCTTTGCCCGTTAAAAAATCACCGAATTCACATGACTGTGCTGCTGTTTTCAATCGAATGACAAAGTCTCCTATGGATTCACCTTTTTCTTGCATTAGTTTATTGAATTTATAACGTTCTGATCGCTTATTGACTTGTGGCTTGAAATATTCGCCCAACGTGTCCATGATTTGTTTAAATGACAACTCACTTGGCAATTTTGGTAATGCCAATGAAACCAAAATTTCATACACGTCTGCTCCCATTATTGTGATAAAAAACGCTGCTTGTTCCTCTTCTTTAATTTTACTGACTTTAATTAACTGTTTGACTCGATCCGCATACGCATTGAAATTACCACCCGGAACGAATGCTTCAACATAACCTAACAACGTGTTACTCAATTTTGCGAATTCAATATTTCTGTGCTTTTGCGATCCGAGTTAGATAATAAAATCTCAAAGATTTTTTTTCTCATGAAAAATATTTCAAAATGGTTTTTTATTCGTTTTTGTATGTTGTTTTCAATAAATATGGACAAAAAAAGCAAATAATCCTCAAAATTTGAAGAAAAAAAAAAATTGCTGGTATTCTCGGATTTTTCGACCATAACTATTTTTTTTTCTCAAGAATTCGAATTGATCTAGTGAAACTGGGTATAAGGCATTGTTTGTATGACCAACAGCTATCAAACCTGATATATGTGCACTCTGGGTTTTTCAGAAAGTCCGTTTTTGTTCCACAGTGTTATATCTATACATTTGGAATATTTTTTTTTTAGATTTTCATTGACACAAAAGGACATTTAATATAAATAATATTCAGAATGTAAACACACGTGTATAAATTAAATTCATATTTTATTTTATTTTTTGACCAAATTGTTTGAACTCTAATCAAATAAAAATTTAAATTGTTTCGAATCACTTCAAATTAATTGAATACATATTTTGAAAATGTCAGGAGCTATAGCTCTAATAAAAGGAAAACATGACGTGAAATTCATCGTGAACAAAAAGAGCAACGGAAAATTGTTCGTGAACAAAGTCTGCTGGAAAAACAAAAGAAGCGTGCAGAAACTAAACGCAAACAGGTGGAAGTTGAAATTCAAGAAAAAACACCAACAGCAATATTAACACTCAGTATTGCTGTACCCGGTTCAGTCTTAGAGAATTCCCAATCGGAAGAACTACGTACTTACTTGGCAGGCCAAATAGCGAAAGCTGCATGTATCTTCAAAGTGGATGAAAAAATTGTTTTTGATAATCTTGGGGCCAAAACGAATGCAAAACGAGCAAAAACAACTGATACTTGGTAAGAAGATAATGGGGTTAAAAGTATTAGATAATGCAGTGTTTACAATTAGCTAGAACCTTGCAGTATCTAGAATGTCCACAGTATTTGCGAAAACATTTCTTTCCATTGCATAAAGATTTGAAGTATACTGGTCTTTTAAATCCACTTGATGCTCCAGATCATTTAGGGCAACAAAGCGACTTCAATTTAAAATTAAAAAATAATAAAAATTTAAATATTGAATGAATAAATCTCTAGAAAAATATTCGAATACATATTATTATTATTATTATTATTATTATTACTGCACCAAACAGCGTTTCTTCGCCAAAGGTGGTTTATTTAAATAATTTTTAAAAATATTTACAATTGATTTACATAAAATAGTTGATTCAATAATTGTATCGAATCAACAATCTATTGCCAATCCTAATGATTTCGGAGCAAGTCTCTGTGATTGCTGAACTACAAAAATGAATCGAAATGAAACAAACAATTAATGGTTAATCTATTGGTTTCATAAATAATTCATTCAATCTTTTCTTAACTACTTCCGAAGTGACATTAAAGTCTATTACAAATTCATTCAACATTTTATCATTATAGTACTTGTTGAAAGTTTCAATTAAAATATTCAAAGGCATATGTTTTTGATAGCCATGATTAACAGATTGAATTCTTAAAAATTCAATATTTCTGACAGAATGATATGGAATTCTGAATTGAATTTTTTCCAAAAGAACATCCGAACAAATTTCACCCTTGATCAGCTTTAGGATGAACATTATTCGAGCAATATTCCTGCGATTCTCTAAAGAAATCATTCGTAACAGCAGCAGTCTATGTTCATACTTTGGGAGGTGAAATCCATTATTCCATTTGAATCTTCTTAAAGCATACAGCAAAAATTGCTTCTGAACAGACTCAATACGTCTTGCTTGTCCCAAGTTTTGAGTGCTCCAAACCTGAGAACCATATTCTATAATAGGAATAACGAAACTAAAAAATAAAATTTTAATTGTATATGAATCATTAAAATCTCTTGCAAAACGTTTAATCCAGGCCAGTCTTGATCTTGCTTTTGCTATCATTGATTCAATATGAGCTTTGAAATTAAGTTTCTCGTCCAAAATCACACCAAGATCTTTAATCTGATTAACTCTTTCAATATTTGAATCACCAATCGAATAATTGAATTCAATCGCATTACCAAAGCGCTGAAAAATCATCAACTTCGTTTTTTTAACATTCAATTTCAACTGATTCAAATTAAAATAATTAACTACATTGTTCAAACTCTTTTGGAGAGTTAAACAATCATCAATTGAAGCAATATTGTGGAAAAGTCTAACGTCATCTGCAAATGAAAGAATTGATGAGTTACCACTGAATTTTGGTAAATCAATGATAAACAAAATAAACAAAGTTGCAGCAATGGGATAACCTTGACCCGTACCCGAAAAAACCTCAATAGGATCTGATTCACAATCATTTAATTTGATAATTTGTTTTCTACCATTCATATAAGAATTGATCCAATTTAAAAGTTGCGAATTCAATCCCATGATATTTAATTTATGTACCAAAAGTTCAATATTTACAGAATCAAATGCTTTAGCAACATCAATGTAAATTGCATCTGTTTGATTATGAGGCTTTAGTTCATTTAACGTCTGAGAAGTAAATTCAACCAAATTCGTAATAGTTGATCTTCCCTTTACAAAACCATGTTGACTCGCATCAACCATTTTTTCTCATATTCTTAATATGAAAATTCAAGTGTTTCGCAATAATTGAATCCAAAATCTTTGGAATCACATTTTGTAAAGCAACACCCCTGTAATTCTCTATATCATTCCTTGAACCACTCTTAAATATCGGTTTAACGAAAGATGATTTCCATAAATTAGGAACATAACCAGATTTGAGCGATTTGTCTAACAAAATAGAAATTGGTTTACTCAAGGTACCAATACATTTTTTAATAAACAAATTAGGTAACCGATCAGGACCAGAAATCAAATTGTTTGGAATTTCAAGAATTTTTTGAATAATATCTGCTTCATCAATAATCAATTTGGGAATATTTTGACATAAATTCACAATAGCTTCAAAACTTCCGAAGTTACATATATCTGATAAACTTAAATTGTGTCGAGTATATGCAGAAGCAAAAAATTCACCAAAAAGATTTGCAATTTCTGTATCTTTACAAGATTTTCGATCATTGTAATGCATTTCTTTCGGAAAGTCATTGGCAGTCTTCCTAATTGCATTAACATACTTGAAAAATTCCATTGGATCATCGACAATCAATTCCTCCATTTTCATCTTATAGTTATTATAAGCAATTCGAGAATATCTATTATATTCCGTACGAGCAATTTTAAAACAATTGTCATCTTCCAATGAATTATGCCTTTTTTTACGCAATTTATTCAATTTATTCTTTAAATTAATCATATTTGAATCAAACCACTTTGGATGAGTGGAAACAATTCTTTTCTTTAACTTAATATGAGAGTCAATTGCGTTATTGACACAAGAATAAAAATTGTTCAAATTAATATCAAGTGAGTTATCAGATAATAACAAATCCCAATTAATATTGTTGAAACAATCATTTATGATATCATAATCAGCATTTCTAAAATCAAGAAAAAAACAATGATTGAAATTATTGATATCATTTTGGCTTCCATAAATGACAATCACAATGGATTTGTGATGGACCTCAGATTTCACCAAGAAAATATCACTATTTAGGCAATATAACAAGTCTGGGTCATTTGTCCAGATCAAATCCAACATATTACCATTATCATTTGAAGAACCATTAATTTGTGATAAACCAAACTCATGAAAGGAATCCAAAATAAGTAACTCCTTCCTTGAACACGCATTAATAGGATAGAAAATGTTTGGATTATCAATGTCATTCGAAATCCACAATAAATCAGGTAAATTGAAATCACCCGATACAATAATTGAATCTTTGTGAATTGATTTCGATAATAAGAAATTCATTGCATTAACTATATTCTCAAAAATTTTGAATGGTGAATTAGGTCTAACATACAATTCAACCAAATAAAATTTTCGGCAATTAATACTTATACAAACACAAACCATTTCAGCTCCATATAACTCACCATCGAAAACCAATTGACCATTCAATGATTTGTGAGTTGCAATTAATACACCCCCATCATTGGACTTCTTAATAGTTTGATCTCTTTCAGTGAGGTTGGATCGATCACAACGAAATACATCAAAATTATTTGGGAAAATTTCATTGTTATTGAAAGTGCAATCCAAATGTGTTTCACAGAGCATATAAACTTTAAAATCATTGATCAATACATTTGATAAAAATTCAGGTATCTTTGTTTTCAGTCCATTAATATTGCATGAGTATATGTGGCCAATCATACCAACATCATTGCTGTTATCATTCAATAACGGAAAATCGGCTGGTACATTTGATAGGGTATTAAATTTTGCTGAAACTGTGCCGGATTCATATATTGTTGATATTGCGCAGGACTCATGAAGGGCACTGGATACATTTGATTCCAAAAAGGAAGACGATTCCAATCAAGTTGCCGCTGATTTTGATTAAATGTTTGTTGATTCCCCTGGCCTTCTCGATGTTGATTATGAATCTGACGAGATTGTTGTTGCCAATTTTCATTTTGTCTATAATTATTTATCCCCAACTGATAACTATTAGAGTTCCGATTTCTATAATTAAACCTCCTTTGGGAATTCTGATTTTGACCAAATGCATTTTGAGAATTACAATCATTCTTATTAATATTGCTATTGCTTTTATGTTTGTTTTTGTGTTTGTTGTTAATGTTGTTATTGTTGTTGTTATTATTATTATTGGTCTTATTATTTTTTTTGCCAACATCTTTGTGTTTATTTGTAATATTGTGATCATTGAATTTAACATTAACAGCCGAAGAAACATTATTGTTTGGTTTTGCCTGATTTTCATCAACCTTAATAACAAAAGGTTTCACAACATAATCAGGAAGCCACATAGAATCATCAAGAAATTTCTCAAATATTTCCTTTTTGAATGTAGAAACTTTGAAAGATGAATACTTCTTTTTTTTTCCCTCTATATCTGTGTCTGCTCAATGATTCGACAATAAATGAATCAGGATGAATGTCAGTATTTTTGTTTATACACTCAACAATGAAATCCAATTTTGAACTTGAATTTTCAGTGAAACTAGAAACATGAATAGCATATACACCATTATTGGGTTTCAAAATATCTGATTTTTGTATTTGTAATGATTTTGGTTTTGAATTAATTTTATTAAATCTATTCTGCAAATTTGGTGTAAAAACACTATCTTCATCTTGTGTTTTTGATAAATCACTAAGACTTTTTTCAACAAACAAAATTTTTTCCGATAAAGCATCAATTTGTTTTCGGACGTGATCATTAACATCATCAGATACTTTTTGAGTAGGTTTTTTCATTCTACGATTCACTGTATTGACACGAGTTTCAAAATCAATTTCAGATTCATTGTTATCATTGCAATCCATAAATTTATCTTCAGGATGAGAGCATAATCTATGTTTTGTAACACAAGGATGACAAGTAACCGCAAATGGAGATTCAATATTGAAAAATTTTTCGAGTCTTTTCATTGATTCCTCGTGATTTGAAACTTCAGAAGTAAGTCTCCAAAATCCATCAGTGAATTCAGCCAGACCCAAAAAACCCAGTATTTCCTTGGTTATTTCATCTCTATTTCGCATACACTCGATGTAAATACGATTTTTGCATAGTGTACAGGTTACAAACAATGACTTGTATCTTTTTCCATCACAATTGTTGGATGAGCAACAATGAATATTTGACATATTGTAAAAACAACAACAATAATTCAGAAGAACTTTTTCAAATTTAATAAAAAATGTAAAAATTATTTAAAATCCCGGTAAACTTCAATTAATTGTAGAAGATGTAATATTTATCTCACCAAAAATATATTATTTAATTTAAACAAGATTAATTAAATCAAATTATTTGAAAAAAAATAAAAATTCTTCACAGTAAGAAATAATTAAACAACATTACTGACAGCTGTCATCTAACATATTTGATGTAATTATTGGATGATTAATTTTCAGTGAAGGGGTCGTAAGTGAAAAACCACCAAAACAAAGCAAAGGATCATATGTAAATATCGCATTGTTAAATAAACTGTTTAGTAGATAAAATTCTTACACCAGGCTTGAAAGTAACCGTTAAATTAGAGCCCAATCAAGAATTGAATTCAAAAAAGATTCGTGGATAAATAGTGTCTCCACAACATTCTCGTGTTGAAACGGCTCCATGAAATAATTTATCCGTATTAAAATATCCATCATTAATACGGACAGATTATAGATGTAAAAAAAGTAATACCTATTACTTTTTCAAAAGTAATAGAATGATGTAATAGCTATTATTTTTTTTTGCAAAAGTAATAGGATCGAAAAAAATGCTGAACTTATTATTTTATTACTGTGTAATAGAATGGTGTAATAACTATTATTTTTTTTTGAAAAAGTAATAGGATCAGAAAAAATGCCGAACTTATTATTTTATTACTGTGTAATAGGATAAAGCCAAAGTAATAGCTATTATTCTATTACTTTACAAAAAAAAAAAAATTCAACACAATTTTTTCAAAGAAAACCAGTCATCTCATTCGCCTCTCCTCTTAGCTGCGTGCTCTTTCGTATCTCCTACAAATATACATAAAAAATGAATCAATTTTCAATTGATTTTTCTTAGCTATCCGGTAGGAAAAACGCAAAAATAAATTAATTTTTGACTATAGTAAAAAAAATTTCAAGACCTATCAACTAGAGGTGTCAGTTACCCAGGCTGATCCATGGATTCCCAGGATTTGGCCTGCATTCCAAGGCTTCCTGTTTGGAATTTCATGAAAAATTGGTGTAGATAATTTTATGTATATTTTTATATGAAATTCTAAATAGGAAGCCTTGGAATGCTAAGAAAAATCCTACCGGATAGCTAAGAAAAATCAATTGGAAATTGATTCATTTTTTATGTATATTTATAGGAGATACGAAAGAGCACGCAGCTAAGAGGAGAGGCGAATGAGATGACTGGTTTTCTTTGAAAAAATTGTGTTGAATTTTTTTTTTGAAAAGTAATAGAATAATAGCTATTACTTTGGCTTAATCCTATTACACAGTAATAAAATAATAAGTTCTAATATCTTATTACTTTTCAATTGTAATAAAATAATAGGATGTGACTATCCTATTACAAAAAAGTAATAAAATAATAGGATAATAGTATGCCATAGCTTATAACTTACATCTATAGGACAGATAAATTATTTCGATTTTTTGTGAATACATTAATTTGGATAAATATTTTCTGAATTGACAGTAACAATTTATTGGAGAATTTGCTTCGATAAATTATTCCTAATTTATTACGAAATTAAATGTTTTCATTTTTCATACCTAAAATAATTTCTTTTCAAAGAATGATATACGAAGAAATTGTTCTTTTTTTAAAAATCGCGCGTATTACGTAGTTACGTAAAAGCGCTCTTGAATTTTCGTGCTAACGATGAAATGTAATTGTTGTTTATATTTTCTTTATATTTTGAACGCGAATAATAAGGTAAGTAATTTAAAATGGAGATTTTAGGCGTTTTCATTTCACAGTTTTAAATAATTATTTTTAGAAAGATAAAAAAGAGCAGACGTTGGAATGTAAAGTTTATAAAAAAATATTAAATTATATTGAAAATTTTTTTTTGAGATTGGAGTGCAAAAAAAATTAAAAAAAATATTCACTTTAAACCATACATTCGGTTTTGCAATTTTTTAGGCAACCTGAGCAGCTCAGTTGGCTAGCGTTAGTTGCCTAACGGACGCACAAACAACGTTTCTCACTGCATTGTGAATGCGAGCATCGAACGCAAGGATACTTATGTGCTGTGATGTTTTTTGTGCGACCGTTAGGCAACTAACGCTAGCCAACTGAGCTGCTCAGATTGCCTAAAAAATAGCAAAACCGAATGTATGCTTTAAACACAAAAAAAAATCATCATATGCAGCTGAAACATAAGCAATGGACCAAAATGATTCGTTGCATGTTATGTTTTGATCTTTTCACCACAAACGATAGCCACAAAAGGTACTCTGTCCGTAAACATCATGGATACATTGAAACAGGTGTATACTGGGGATACACAGTTCGTATAACAAAACCGTTTTCAGGCGTTTTTGCTAAATCACAAAAAACGATTTGATCGTATACGGTGGCATTTTGGGCTTAGAAGCAGCTGTTGAAAGTGATGAAAACTTAGATGTCGATGATCCTAGCATATTGTTTGATGAGTATATCAATGTTGCACGTATATCAAGGTAGATAAATATTTTGACATCTATTCATTTTGAAAAAAGCATTTTAAAATGTTCATTTTTTTAGGTTCACAAACAATCAGGACAGAGGAAGCAATAAAAATATTATTGTCGGCTTTTGCTGAGGAACTTCAACCACAAAATCAACCAAAATTATTGGATTTATCAAATACAATTCCTCAAAGTGAGGATACCCGCAACTAGACCTCTAATGGATATTAAACGAAAAACTACAAAATTAAATAAACTTGTTAGTAACAAGTTGTTACAAATTCATAAGAAAATGAAAATATCAGAATTTTACATAAAATAAAATGTAATAAAGTAAAGTTGCTGTGGTGGTAGTGTCCCCTGATCACTAGGCATTGCTGGTGCGTCAACAAGGTCACAGTCTCCTTTGTTTGGACCGCTGCCAAAATTACTACCACTGCGACCATACTGATTCATTCGTTTATTGCTGTTTAGCTGAACACACACAAATCCGCTTCATAATGTCAATCGACATTTTGATTGGCGTTTTTGCGAGAAAATTTTCAAATTTAAAATTGATTAAGTAAATTTAAAAAACGAATCGTAATTTATCATTAGAAATAAAATCCACAACTATTGCAATGAGGCAATTTAAAGATAATAAAGATGAAAGAAATAAGAACACGCTTTTTGTTGCGGTTTTTTTTGTTTTATTTTTTAAAAGTGACTACGTTTTTTTATTTCTTAAACGAAATTTAAATTAATTTCGACTGTTTATTCCAGTTGTGCGCGTCTTTTTTTAGTGATTTTAGCGTTTTTGTGTTTAATTTTTTTTTTTCATTTTTTTTTTGGAATTGACAATCGAATATTTTGTTGTTTGTTGGTGTCGTATTGCTGTAAGTCTGTACAATACAGCTATAACCCAGTGACGTCACACACATACTAATAAAGAACCCAGGGCCGTATCAAGTAATACTTAGGCCCGTACTTAGACCGTGCTATTGAGCAACTGTGGGCCACACAGTGGGGCCACAAGCTCAATTTAAAAAAATAATGTTCCGCCAAAGCAAAATGCAATAGGGATGATTGCCCACCAATGATGTTGAATGGACCGAAAACGAAGTGCGTAAATGCAATAATTATGCTATTTGAAATGTTTCGGTATTGAATTTGCTGAATATGTGGCTGGAAAGGACGATAAAAATGAAAATGATGCGGTTAAAATAAATAAATGGTGTATCATGTATGCATATTTTCTAATTGGGTTTGTTTGCTGCGATGATACACTGTCGAGCGCTGAACGGAAAAAAGCAATGAAACTGCCAGTTGCTCGCTAAATTCGAAAACCGTAGAAAACAATGAGACATTTGAGCCGATCACAAAAGAATTGCTGATTTTAAGCTTTTCGTCTATTAAGTGTACAGTGAAAATAATGCGAAAAAATGAAAAGATTGAGGAAAATACTGATGCTTTGATCTCGCATTCTAAAAGATCGTTAACTCAATCAACGTCCATCAATATACAGCGTAAGGGCAACATGACACCGAATACGATCAATACTTCAAAAGAAATACCGCCTAAATTGTCTTTTGCCAACGCTCTTAGACTGAATAATACGCAAAACGTAAGCGAAATGATGGTGAGAATCAACCTCGGAAATATGATGCACCGAAGCCGAAACTCGGCACAAAAACTGGCACAAATGGTTTGACAATAGTTGAAATAAATCGAAACAGTACTGAAAAAACGCGATGAAAGGCAGATTTGAGAAAGAGTTTGGGTTTCTAGGTTAGCAAAGAAACTTAAATGACGAAATAGAAATTACATCACATCGAACTTTCAGTTGCTGATAAAACGAGATTCTCCATTCAAAACTTGTGAAAAAGGACTGGATATAAATTGTTAAATTTTGTTTATTTAAAATCGAGCTGAACAATGATGATTTTGAAATTGTGTGCGACCCTAATATGTGGCCACAGAATGTATTAGTGCGCGAATTTACTCAGTTACCAAAACAAACCTTTGACGACATGTTTCCATCAATGGAAAATTTAAACAAAAGAAGCAAACGATTAACGATTTCAAACGAGAATTTAACGGATCTGTCATCGCCAAACATATCGCCGAAGAAAAAACCGGAAAAAGAATCTCCAAATCCGAAGTAAAGCAATTGTCCATTTACTATCAAAATGTACGTGGTCTACGGTCAAAACAGAAGCAATTCTTCGCCAACTCTGCATCATCTGACTTTTCTATTATTGTGCTCACTGAGACTTGGTTAAATCAGTCATTTCATTCATCTGAATATTTTGACAACTCATTTATCATCTATCGCACTGATCGTGAATCCACTGGTTCATCACTTCAACTGGGTGGCGGTACGTTGATAGCGATTCGAAATGATCTCTCATCTACGTCTGTTCATCTGAATGGTATTGATGATATTGAATTTACTTGTGTTGTCATTCATCGTTCGATCAAATTAAAGATTTATGTTTATGCTGCTTACATTCCACCATCGTCATCATCGGAAATTTACTATAAACACTTAAATGCCATAAAATCTATTCACCTTGAACATTCAGACTCTATTTTTGTTCTGGGTGATTTCAATATTCCCTTGGTGGATTGGATTACGCCGGACGATAATTTGAATGAAGATTTGGACGTAATGTTACCGGTCAATGTTTCTCCTCCATTTGCTGCGGATTTTTTACGGGAAATTCTCTGTTTGGGCTACAATCAAATCAATCATAAATTCAATAATAATGGCCGATTACTTGATTTAGTCTTCACCAATGATTTTTCCAACGTTGAAGTACTTGAATCATATCCATTGACAAAAATTGACATCCATCACCCGCCACTACTTATTATTTACGATAACAATCATACTTCAAATGACCGGACCAGGGATTCAAATGGTTATCGCCTTAATTTCAATCGTGCTGATTTTGTTGGCATTTGCAATTATCTCAATGATTCCAGTATCGTTGAAAATTGTACATACAAATCACTGGATGGGATGATTGAGTTCCTTCATGATATTTTGAATGACGCCATCGCAATCTTCGTTCCCAGATCAAAAATCAATACATTTAAAAAACCGTGGTGGAATAGACAACTTCAATCACTTAAAAATCGAAAGACGAAAGAGTGGAAACGATTTAAAATTAACGGTGACAAATCCTTTTTTGATCGTATTTGTGAGGAGTTTGATTCTCTCAATGCACTTTTATATGAGAACTACAAGAAAAAACTGGAATCATCGTTGAAATCTAATCCTTCTTCATTTTGGAAATTTGTCAACTCGAAACGAACTAGTGATTACTTACCGAGGTTATTACACTATGGTGCAAACTCGTCAATGGATGTAAATGTTCAAAGCTCAATGTTTGCTGAATTCTTTGCCGAGAATTTTTCATCAGACTTATCTGGTCAATCTTCACCATTCGTTGCACCAAATTTGAGTCAAAATGGAAAATTTTTATTGGATGAATATTTTGTATTCGATCAACTACTGAAAATTAGGACAAACACCAGTGCTGGTTCCGATGGTATCCATCCCCTTATATTGAAAAATTGTGCGTCCGTTTTATATGAGCCACTCACACTTATATTCAATGAATCTCTTCAAACTGGCGTATTTCCAAGTGCTTGGAAACGATATTGTGTTCGACCGATTTTCAAAAAAGGCGATAAATCGGACATAAGGAATTATAGATGCATTGCAAAATTAATGACAATCGCTAAATTCTTCGAGCATTGTGTTAATTTCCACCTTACTCGTCTTGTATCTGGCAGAATATCTCCGCATCAACATGGCTTCATGAAACATCGTTCAACAACAACAAATTTGATGGAATTTCTGCATTACTCCATTGCTGGTTTGAATGCTTCAAATCGAGTGGATGTATTGTATCTTGACTTCAGTAAGGCATTTGACAGAGTTAATCACGGTATTCTTCTTCGTAAATTAACTGAATTATCGATTCCTGTAAATATAATCGAGTGGTTAAAATCATATCTATCAAATCGCCAACAATATGATAAACTGGGAGACGCTGAATCTTTTGATTTCACTGTAAACTCGGGTGTCCCGCAAGGTAGCCATATTGGTCCAACGCTTTTTTTACTATTCATTAATGACCTGCCATGTGTAATATCAAACGATGTATTTTTATCAATGTTCGCCGATGATGTACGAATAGCTAAGATAGTGAATAACGACGCAGATGCTTTTCAACTTCAATCTTCGATCAACTCATTAAAGGACTGGTGTGAAATGAATGATTTACATCTGAATCTCGATAAATGTTCAGTCTTATCGATTCACCGTGGAAGGGTACAACCTAAACCAAGATATTGCTATGGTGATTACTGTTTTGTAAATTCTACTGAACAGCGAGATTTGGGTGTGTTGTTCAATGATAAGTTGAATTTTAATACACACGCTGATTTGATCATCTCTAAAGCCAGCTCTACACTCGGTTTTGTGAAACGTTTTTCACGGGACATAGACGATCAAATCACACGGAAAGCAATTTATTCGGCATTTGTTCAATCTAGTCTCGATTATGCTAGTACTGTATGGCTAAACATTTCTTCAACTAAATCTGATTTGATCGAAAGAATTCAACGTCAATTTTCAATGTATGCGCTCCGTGAATATCCAAATATATCAAATAATTATCAAATTTCGTCCTATGATGATCGCCTTGAATCGTTGAATATGACTAGACTTAGTCGTCGCAGGATTAATTTCGCGTTAATATTTATGTATGACCTATTAAGTGATAGAATTCATTGTCCATTTGTAAAAAGTTTGTTTTATATTAATCCTAATCCACGTAATTTTCGTAATGCTGAACTTTTTAAAATTTCAAATAATAATTTAAGTAGAAACACATATGCTCCCATTACGCTTATTTGTAAATATGCTAATATTATTAAAACGTTATTTATTGAATCTACCAATAGAAATGAATTTAAAAGAAAACTATTTGATGTTCCTAACAATATGTTTGATATACGTTTTTTTATATTTTTAATGATCTCAATGTACTAAATTATATTCAGCCAGTTATTGGCGGTGAAATAAATAAAATAAAAAATAAAAAAATAAAAATAAAATTTAGCGGATTAACATGGTCAGAAACAGCGGCACAGTGTGGGTGTTCTGTGAGTAGGATATTTCAAAAATTTTGAAAAATTGAATTTGAGCAATTTGCATATGCTTTTCATTGCAAAAACATCGATTGAAAAAAATGTATAATTTTCGAATATAACGATTGGCGATTTTTTTGAATTTGTGTTGGGCATCCAATTTAGGAAAAAACCGCTAGAAATTGGTGGAAGCGGCATGAAGAGGAGGGCGATATCAATGAACATCCACGGTCAGGTCGACCGTCTGTTTTGACCGCAGAACAAGAAGCGGATATCATTGATCGAATGAAAAAAAATCCGTTTTTAACGGCCATTGGTTTCGCTCGTGAATTTGGTGTAAGTGATAAGACCATTTTATCTCTGTTTCATCGTCATGGTTTAAGATGCCAAATTGCTGCTAATGAAAATCGCCTCACTCCTGAACATCGAATTTATCGGATTGCATTTTGCCACCAATTGTGCGCATTCAAGGTCCACTCAATTCACACATATATATTCGAGATATCGTCCGAAGACATGTCATCCCAGTGTCAGAATCAATTTGAAAACAATGGATCGCCACATATATTTATGCAGTATAATGCACCTATCCATACAACCATTGATGTGATGACACTTTTTTTTCGGCAGCGATTTGAAGTAATGGATTGGCCACCCAAAAGCCCCGATCTCAATCCCATCGAGAATGTTTGAAGCACAATGGTTCGCAATTGGCCAAAAAATTTCCCGAGAAAGAGTGAAAACTTGCATAGTGAGGTTGTGTGGCGATGGAATGCTCTGTCCAACGATCAACGTGAGATTATTTAAAAAGAATTTCTAACATTTTGAAAAATTCAATTTATTTTTAATAATTTCAGAATATTTCCAAACCCTTTATCGTTCGCTGAAAAATCGATTCCAAGAAGTCATTGCGAATGATGGACATAGATGTCATTATTGAATTTTTAATTTTTTTTCAGCAACAAATATTGGTATTATTTTATATGCGCAATAAACCTTTGAAATGTAGCCCTGATCAGAAAAAATTAGACAGCCTTGAATTTATTTCTTATCACACAACATTGAATAACCATAACAAAGCATGGAACAATACCTACAAACCGATACAAACACAATGCTGTATTATTTATTGGGTGTATGCAAAGAAAATGTCGATTTTTCCGGTGAAAAGAAAATTTTATTTCATAACTAAATGAATGAGCACTTCAACCAATGTATTCTCCATCGTTAGCTATGACTTCACGCCATCTTTCAGGAAGTTTGTGGATTCCGCGTCAAAAGAATTCCTTATCTTTTGAAGCTATCCAGTCAGCGACCCATTTTTGTATTTCTTCAAAGTTTTTAAAGCGTACATCGGCCAGGTCAATTTGCATCGATCGAAACAAATAGTAGTCCGAAGGGGCAAGGTCTGGAGAGTACGCGGGTTGATCAAGCTGATCCCAACCGAAGTGTTCTTTCTTTTTTTTAACGATCTTTGCACGATGTGGCTTGGCGTTATCATCGTGAAAAAAAACTTTGTCTTGTTTAGTCGCTATTCGTGGATGTTTCACCTTCAATGCTTGCTCCATTTTGATCAATTGTTGTTCGTAGCACTTACCATCAACCGTTTGGCCAGGTTTCAGCAGCTCATAATACACGACACCTTCCTGATCCCACCAAATGCACAGCATAACCTTCTGACATTTCTTTTGCATACATCCAATACATGCATCCATATTTACGGTTTAACATAAAACGCATACAAAAAACACACTAAAATGCTAGTGTTTCTTTTACTGCTGTTCATTTCATTCTTCTAACGCACACCTACACACACGCACACACACACTGAATGTGTATGTCAAATGATAATTGCAATGATAACATAACAGATGTGTATACATTCATGCGAAAAGTCATTCGTTTCGTATTAATTTTTATAATTTATAATCAATGTGTCAACATTTATGAAATGAACGTGAGCATGACGACGGTATATGCAAAAATCCTTTCCTCACACTCTTACTACATACATTCGTTATGTGTTTTTTATCAATATTGTTTGGGTTGGCAGAACTGTTCGTGTTTTTTAACATTATTTGTAAATGTTAATACGGTAAGAATTTTCTAAGAGAATTGTACAGCCCTGTCGGAGACCATTTCGACTTCACAACATTTATACAAACTCTTAATTGCCCCCAGAAGGGAACCATTCACTCTGTATTCACTCAAAACTAACCATAAATTGGCTCTTGATATACAATCATACGCTTTTTGCAAATCAACAAAACATACATACACACACAGAAAACATGTTGATAAAAAATCAACGATATGTTGATTTGAAGCTCAAAATCAACTATGGTTGATTTCAAATTGAGAATGTTGATTTCAAAATATCAAACATTCGCAGTTTTAAATCAACTCTGGTTGATTTTGAGCTTCAAATCAACATATCGTTGATTTTTCATCAACATGTTTTCTGTGTGTGTACATATCCCTGTTCCTTTCATGAAATTTCTCTATTAGTTGTTTCATGCAAAAAATTTGATCTTGACATCCGCGCATCGGTCTGAAGCCTAATTGGTTTCCATCCAAGTGCGATGCGACAATAGCTCTGGTACGTTTTTCTAAAATTGCATTGTAAACTTTTCCGACAATACTCAATAGAGAAATTCCACGATAGTTGTTACAATCTCTGTTGCTACCCTTCTTATGGAGTGATGAGATAACTGCACCCCCCCCCCCCCCATTCCTTCGGCACAACTGATGAATTCCACGCTAGATTGAACAAACAATGTAACCATCGAATCCCTACTGAACCACTGCAAATTAAATATTCATTCCTAATCTCATCCACTCCCACTGCTTTACCTCAACTTAGATTTCCAACCGTCAGCTCTATCTCTCCTATGCTTATTTCCTCTACTTCGATTTCACTCACACTTTCATTCACGCTAACATTCAGATCCATTCCGATTTCAACATCCAAGAGTTCCTTAAAATATTCTCTCCAACGTTTCAATACATTCTTTCACTATTCTCTTTTGTTCTCTATATAAATCTAAGTTCTCTACAGTCCGACTTTGCATCTTACTCTTTTCACCTTCACTGCCTCCTGTACCTTATCGTTCCACCAGTCAGTTTTCTTTTTACCATTCTTACCCACATGCAAAACATTCTTTTGCCGCCCTTAATATTGTACTCTTAAAAAAATCCCATTCTCTATTGATATCACACATCTCATTCATTTCTACTCGCGTAAATTTTTCTCTTCATCTTTATCATCTGGACGCATTGACATGGCTGCAATTATTGTTGAGTGTAGAGGTATTCAATTGTACTTTGAATAAAATTTCTGGACCTCCTTCGTGGTTTTATTTTTTTACTATTTTGGTCAATGTAATTTATTGTTTTAATTTTTGACATTTAAACGATAACAGGCATTGAATCGCTTAAAAAAATCACAATTAAGTTATTTGTTTCATGCTATTTCCCTATTAACAAAGCGCAGTGTCGGTTTAATTTTTCTTATAATGTTTAAAATTAATAAAAGTTAATATTCTAATAATGGTCGACTATATGATATTAATTATTATATGTCAAAACTTAGAAATAATTTATAAAAAAATGCATTCATTGCAAATATACATTTTTCGGTATGATTTCATTCAGATGTTGGTTTCCCTTATATATAATAGATGGAGCCAGAAGGTTCTAATACTAATGATTCATCACATAATTTGCGTAATAAGTACCTATTCAATGTGAAAATCACCGGAACATTGTTATCCACTCGCTTCTAGTATATGCAATTTTGCCAATACGTTGCAAGACAATTTCAACAGAAAATTTACCGTACAGTAAGGCAAATTAAAACAATAAAAAATAGTATTTTAAATCTTGAGTATGAATTTGCAAACACTATTTTACAAGCAGTAGTAATGTCATTTAATGTTCTGTCACATTTATATAAAGAATGGACAATTGTTTATGTCTAAATTCAATTTGAAGTATGAGTATGAATATAAAAATAAAGCTTTTTTTTCAATAAATTTTCAATAAAATCTCTTTATTTTGTGTTAAAATTTAAAATTGTTAATCTAACAATAGAAAATATTTTTTATTCATTAATTTGAACGTAGATTATCTACAGTAGATAGTAACCAAAATATAACAATTTCATGTTGATTATACTATGTATGACAAATTATAATCGTTGCACTCATGTGTTGGTTTTTTTTCAAGTGCATATATACTACACATAATATAATGAACTATAAATTTGACAGATAGAATAAACACTTTATTGGTAAATTTTTAGACAACAAAAAGACAAAAAGTCAGAGAAAAATTTCAAAGCAAGCATTTCTAGTTTCAGTGTGTGTTCGTCAGTAATATTTAAGAATAAAATTATAAGAAATGTATCATGTTCAAAATATAGACAAAAGTGCAAAAGAAATTGCTTTAATATTTTTTTTTTATATATATATATATATTACACAACTCTATTCATATTGGGTTAAAGTTTATATTGCTTTTTTGTAATAATACAATCGCAGTAAACAAACATACATCAATGCGCGCCATCTCATTTGAGAGAAATTAGTGTCCATACAATTAATATATGTGACAAAAAGTGAAGAAAAGTCATAAACTAAATCATAAATAAACACACATTAAAATATTAGTAAATAATATCAAAGCAACTTGACTAATTTTTACTGCAAAAGCATAAGCTTATTATATAAATTTATATATACGATGTAATAAATGGGCAAAGAATGCATGAGAAATAAATTAATTAATGAAAATAGCAGAAACGATTTAATGAATTAGTTTAGTAGATCATACAATTTACTTGATTCGCAAACGATGGTCAGTGAAGTCAAACAGAAAAATTTAGGATTAACACCATTTGTATCTTTTTTTTGTGAAAAGTTGGGAAAAGTTTCTTTCATTGATAACAAGAGATAATGAATTGGGATTTGAACAAATTTAAATTAAATTCTACAATTTTAATGTTTCCTAACATCTATTGTTGTAGGCTATTGTGATTATCAAATATAGACTGTTCTTCGCGAAACATGAAGCAGATTTTTTCAGAACAATTCATTCAATTTCATTCTGGTTATATTTTGTTCAAATTTGGAATCCATGTTTCAAAAAAACAGAAATGAAACATTTTTTTATGCAATGTAAAATCATTCTCTAAAAATTTCCACGTATCTATCGGACTATGAATAGGCTTCCAAATTGGAATTAGGGTTTTTCAACGCCCGCACAATTTTCTAAAAAATTTTCAACAATTTCTTCATTTCTTCACTTTCGAAAACCATAATTTCTTTCCTTTAATAAAATTTCATCTATGAAACCTATTCTGCTTTCTGCTTCACTATCAACTAACACAAATATTTCATACTATAATGAAAGTTGAAGCCAATTTTACTTAATACTACGTGATCTAAATAAAATCTCATATTACACTATTTATAATGACATATAAAACGTAAAATTTATTTCACTCTTTTATGTATTGCATCTTATTTATTATCTCCTATACTAATGTGATGTTTTTGAATTATTCATCTGAAACGGTTTCGAACCAAAACAAAATAATGGACAAATATTGTCACCATTGTGAATTTTACCATTGTACATTGAACAAACAGATTTAATGTATCTTCATTCAGAGCTCATCAGTTAAGTTTTGTAAAAATTCCGAAGAACTCATGTGGTTTGCTCACAAAGTATTTATTGTGCACAAATTAATCAAAAATTTGTACGAATCTAGTGATTGTATGTGCCTGAAAATGTCCAAACACAAAAGAGTTGCTATATATACATATCCACTCATTTTATTTTCGCAAAACTTTTTGGCTACTCTCTTACAAAAGAAAGACTTTGTGAACTGTTCACATGGGGATCCAATTCCAT
This sequence comes from Resseliella maxima, assembly GCA_029041755.1. Lineage (NCBI taxonomy): Eukaryota > Metazoa > Arthropoda > Insecta > Diptera > Cecidomyiidae > Resseliella > Resseliella maxima. Next base: position 57,528 of record JAQOWM010000468.1, read on the forward strand.
GAATTATAACCTTGAGAACACTAAAAGAAATTTCAATTGATTGGATTTCCCCCTACATCCTATTTCCTTTTTATTAGATTAAATTATTTGATATAAGATATTAATTAATTTTTTTTTTTTCATTTTTCTTTTAGAAAATTGATACCGCTGAATTTGAAGACATAATTGCGAATGAATCTTTTATACATGATATTTTCTTATATAAAAAATCTGCGAAACCTATGGAGCTCGTAACTTTGGATTCAATAAATTTACATAAAAACACTTTATGAGGTATTCAGTTTGAGACTCTTGATCAAAACTTTATTGCGACAAAATATTTGATTCACCGTCAGACAGAAACAAAACTCCAAACGCCAGAGCTCAAACACATTTAAGAAAAGAAAATGGTTAAAGAAAAACCAAATTCAACACGTATTTACGACAAAGATGGATTTAGACAGCGAGCTGCATGTATATGCGTTAGATCTACGGATGAAAATGAAGTAGGTTTAACTGTTTTAACAATTCTACATTTTATGTTTGAAATAACGATTAAAACTATCAACTGGTCATATCTGAATGAAATGTCACACTATCTGAATGAATTTCGAAGTTCCATTCATATCCAAGTTTATTTAATCCAATCAGAGGGTTGAATTAAGAGTTCGAATTTTGACCACCAAATTAAAATCTCTGAATTTTGTTCAGCCGACTGTATAATTTTAAATTTCCTTCAGATCCAAAAGATAATTTTCAATAATTAATACCCATTTGATATAAGTTAAAAGCAATTGAAGAAAAATGTTCTCATATTCTTGACGCGCATAAAAATTGAATAGATATTCAATGCTAATAACTCGAGTTGATTATTTTAGATAAGAAACACCTCCTCAGTGAATAATAAAAAAAAACATCCTCATGTTTCCCAAACATAAAATAGATGTTTTACCAAGGAATTATGGTATAATTAACCTAAATTTTCAGATGGAGTCTCCGTCTTTGTCGAAAAAAAACATAACATATCTTTTCACAAATGACTACTATTTATAAGTTAAGGTACTATATGCATATGATTTATAAATTGCTGTTTTTTTTAGGAATCTTGCATTTTCGCTTAGTAAAAAAGTGAGGAACGTAAACAATATACCATTCCCACTATTATAAATTTTTATTGAACCAAAAATATGCCAATTTGTACAGTGATGAAATATTTTGGATAGTTACATAATTTCCTAAATGCAGAAATTCTGCGGCTTATTGCCTCATATAAATATTTATTTGAAAAACGGGTAAATTTTTTTCCATTAATTTCCTTGTTTTTGACAATGAAATCAAAAGTTATTTCAAATCTAGGTGTAAATAAATTATAACTCCCGATATTGTGAAACAATTAATCATGATAGAATTTATCCGGCATTGTAAAAATTGTTACAAATGACATTATAAGCAAATGATAGACATTATTTCAGATTATTATATCTAGATAAAAGCTATGTGACAATGTCCTGTGAAGAACAATACTCTGTAGAACGAAAAGTATTAGATGTTATTAATTATGGATTTTTCGATAGAAAAAATCCGAAAAGATTGTTAATCCATTGGGATTTTATGTACTCTATACTCACAATAGTAGCTATAATAGGACCAAGGCTCTCCCATGCACCGCTATCGAGATGCTAACTAGATTCCCGATAACCATGATCATTAAGATTCATGGTTTGTTTGCAACATCCAATGTTGAACGCAATGTTCGTTTTGATATTAGTTGTGTCTGAAACAACAAAAAAACAATGTCAGTTGTCAAATATTTCAAATCATAACCTCAAATACTCCAACATAATATCATGAAAAGTTGTATCAAATATAACTTGCTTTTGTTGGTGGTGCTGTAGCTGCTGCATTTTTTGCTTTTCCATTTCCTTTCTTCCTTCCCATTCCGTTTCTTTTCCCCATCTGTCTCTGTTGGTCTTTGGAAACTAACATGCGAAACTTACAACCACTGCAGACATAATACCGGTACTTCTCGTTGGCAATCCCTCACTTTGTTGGCTTTTGTCGTGGATTAAAACACAGCGAGCACAGCATTGTTGTTCGGAATTCATCCACTTCGACGATTGAGCACTTCCGGCGTTGTTTTAGTTTTTCGAAAAGACCACGCAATTTTGTTCGTATGTAGCCTTTGCACTTCGAATTTGGAGCTATGTACTGGTCATAAACGAAAAAAGTTCTTGCCATTGATAAGTTTCGTGGCCCACGCATCCAATCCTTCTTCCGTATCAATGAATTGCAGCAGATCCTGGAAAGCATTTTCGTATTGGGTCTATGTTTCAAATTTCTGCTCAAAATATCGTAAAATGGGGTCGACGTACGTGAGATAATCCTCTGAACGCGGCCCAGCCTCTTCATCAAATGATTCAAGACCATAAATCTGCTCGGCGTTTTTCGAATTTTACTTCGAGCTCTGCCATTTCTTATTCTTTGGTTTTCTGGAAAATGGATTTGGTGCGAGTCATTAAAAATGACATTGCGATACCATCTGTTTCGATAATGCTGTCCAATTCAATACGGACACAACCATCACTTTGTGGCTTACTTTCCAATACGTCGATGTGGAAATACGATCTCCATAGGCTGTCCCATTCATGTTGTTTAATCTCGTGTATATCTCTCAAAAATGGTTTGTGTGTCCAACCAATGTTAATTAACATATTGAAACACGCCTGTTTATATAAACTAGGTAATTAGGTATATTTTGTGTAACATTTTACTGTGTTTACTTTAAGAACTACGTCAAATTCAATTTTTGAAATATAAACAAATAACGGATTATTGCTTTTGCAAAAATTATTGGAAATGCATGAATTTCAAACCATATATGAGAGGCTGAGCGGAAAAATGTTACACAGAAAAGTTCCGTGGAACAATGTTATTATTCAATGTATTTGTTGTTGTTTTTTGTATGTTGAATACACTGAATAATAACATTCTTCCACGGAAATTTTCTGTGTAACATTTTTCCTCGCAGCCTCTCATATATTAATATCTTATCCTTTCCCTTACTCTTACCCATTACTCTTACCTTTAAATTAACAAATTCCAACTAAGTATTGTTTCTTAACAATTGTTAGACATATCGATTGAATGACAAATCTTGTAATGAAATAGAAAAAACAAATAATTTGTAATGGCAAAAGTACGTAATCATAGCATAAATGCCCGAATAACGTGAACGAGTTTCAAAATTTCAACCCAACACTTTTCTGTTGACATTTTGCCTGTTATTAATGTTGAAATCTGATGATGCCCTTGTAGACATAACCTGAAACGATTTTTTAATAATATCGCAATCAGGAAAATTTACAATCCAACCCATGAAAATTGTTGAAATATTTCAAAATGTGCAGCCCATGACAATAGGTAATCCAACGAATCATCTATGAAATGTGAAAGTGCATTCAATTACTCAAAGAACCACTTTACTTCTTTCAAACAGTGAACTGATCGGTTTCAATTCCTTCTTAATCTTTTTCAGTAGATTTTTATCCGGTAGTTTCTCCGATGTTGAGTAGAACAGATAGTTCATGGTATCATAAACGGCTGTTTATCAGCATTTTGACATATTTATCATACATATATTCACAAATATACACCGTTTATACGAAATATACACAATATATAAAATATTCACAATATTTCAGGAATATACACAATATTCATGACATATATGCGGCATATTCAATCAATGTATATAACATCAAATCCATAAATAAATATTGCACATATAAATGTGAATATTTATGTATAAATGTGTACTCCATAAATACCGTGTATATTTCATGAATATAATATAGGTACAAATATTTTTAAACATATTCAAATATAAACCATTGTGATAAACCTGATGTGATAAAAAAATTTCATGCGCGAAAAAGCAGTTTGTGCAGAACATCCATGGAAAATGATTGAATACATTCACCATTTTTGTTTATATTTGGCAGACGTTACACTGAGCTGTTATTAGCTAGCTAAATTATATTGTCGAAATAACGTTAGCCGCTGACACGATATTGTATATAAATGAAGAAGAAAAAAGAATTAATACATAATCGACACACGAAGGAAGAAGCACATACCAATGAATTAAGTCAGCGGCTAACGTTATTTCGTCAATATTATTTAGCTAGCTAATAACAATTCAGTGTAATGTCTGATATTTGATGCTCGTACACTGTGCTTTTGACAAAGACTGTTGATTTTCACGCTCAACTTATATCCACATGTCCTTATATCTACCTTTGTTTGTCCAATAAATTGGGTATCTCGGAAATAATTCATAAAATAATTCTTATCGACGAATGCAATAAAAAATTTTGGATGTTGAGTGTGCCGACGATAAAACAACGTGTTATTTCCAATACAAAAAATGTGATTTGGTCACGGAACTGTTTTGTTTTCAATTCGTCGTTCACTTCTTAACCATCTTTCATTCGCACTTCCAAATCTGATTCCTGTTCAAGATTGTATTTGAAACCTTTTTTGGCTTTTTTCTTTATCGTCTGTCATTGTGTAATTTTGATTTCTTCGCGACCTTTTCGTTTTCTTCCAACCATTTTGAACGACTGATATGAATTCAAATGATGCCACCACTATTTATATGAAAATATTGCTGACCGTTGCTTTTTATTTTCCGATAAATAATCGAATACCCGAAAATAAATAAACAGGTAACCGAACATTTGTAAAGAATTGCAAATCGTATATCACTAGATTGAATTCCATGGTGTTGCAAAGATTGATAATAATTCTATTGTTAACTTCCATGTGACAACAATTTAACAATACGGTCATTCTAATGACATTTTATATTTCTTCACATTGGATAGAAATTTGGTTTATCAAATCCAATCATAAATATAGCTTCATTGTTTGGCGAACAGTACACTTACTCCGATAAAATGATACGATTCTTCACTATAATTTTGAATATAGAGCCCAATATGAACAAATAACATTCTTTGGCATTTCTCAATAAATAATCAAATTAACAGTTTCCGAACACAGACTGTATGTAGTTGTTGTTATCTACCAAAATACGATTCCACAATAATAATAGAGGTTTTGTTATTCACAAATTACATTTGATTTCATTTACATACCAATCAACTGGTCTAACTCAAAATCGCGAAGTATTTATATGGCTCACCGTTATGTTATGTTCTGTTATGTTATGTTAAAGAAGGAATTGTTTGTTTTTAGTTATTCAATGATTAACATTGTTGACAGCAAAGCTGTCACAGCTTAAAATATGCATGTATATCCGGATAAGTACTTCTTCAAAAATACTTTACACGTTCGAGTGTACTACTGTATTTGTATAATAATACATTTAAACATTCAAATGTTTCATTGGTATGTTTAAAAGAAATCATTTTGTATAAAACAATATCAAAATTCTTCCAATACTTTGGGATTAATTTTTAGCACAATCGGATTTTTCCTATCAAAAAATCCCTATACAATAAATTTAAGTCCACGAGAAACAACAGTGTATATATAATATAACAGTGCACTATTTTTACGCTTAAATTTTTATTACAAAGCTTGCTTTATATTGTGGTACACCGGATTTCTTTCGAAAGCATCTTAGTACTACAATACATATTTTGGACTTATTGGAATATTTTGACGATTTATTTTAACACATTGGACAATAAATAAATGTTTTATTGAATTTAAATATATCTTATATTTATTAGGTCCTATTAGTAACATCATCTCGTCGACCAAACAACTGGATTGTGCCTGGTGGAGGTGTAGAACCTAATGAAGAACCTACTAGTACAGCTATAAGAGAGGTACTTGAAGAAGCAGGTGTTGTGGGTACATTGGGTCGATGTCTGGGGATGTTTGAGGTATGCTTCTGGAATGATTTAATGTGTTCGAAAACAAAATCATAGTGGTTGCACCAAAATAAATACCTAAAATTAGTTTCTTTTAATAAGACGTTTTCTCAAAATGCTAAAGTTACGCTGAATGCATTTAATGGAGAATATGCACAATAATGCATAAAACAAGAAACAATATGATTGATATTATTCGAAAAGTAAACATTATTTAGAAGAGTTAAGAATGGAGATTGTACATTAGGGTGTTTCTCTAATCTGGAAAAGAAAAAAGGTACCTTAAATTAAATATGAACAAATTCTGTGTCAATTGATAGTATTCAAACAGGGCTGTGATTTATATTCACACTTCCCGAAGCAAAGAATTCTTTTCAAAATCGAACAATGCTTACCTAAAACACCCACTAAAGTACTCCTGCGCAGTTCACATCAACCAGATGGAAGAGAACTTGCTGCTACGCTACTAACCCACATAGTCGGAATAGCTTTAATAACTAATGTTACATTTGTTTTTTTTTTAATTTCTTTTGTGCTGATTAGACAGCATGATCAGCTGGCTGCTGGTCGTACTCGAACATTTCAACATCATTATCTAAGGCAGCTACTTCGATTGCCTCTGCAACAGCATTGCGGTCTCTGTACCTATTCATCGCATACGGTATAGGAAGTCCCAGCAATGTCCATAGTCCTAAACAATCAAACAAATGAATCGTCTTAAGCAATCATTCAATTGCAATTTCAATCAATTAGCTTTACCTTTCAATAGAATATTCTTTGCAGCCACGACGTCACGATGCCAAATCACAGAGCATTTCTGGTTTAATTCCCAGTTTTTAGAGTAAATTTTTACTTTTGGGTATAAACCATCGTTTTCAACCGATGCTGCTACGTTCATCGATAGATCTGTTCATCGATAGATCGTTGTTTATCGATAGATCTGTCTTGCCCTCCTTTGACACAATAACTGATGGCAGTAATTTGCTGGCGTCGGGAATGCTAAATGAAAAAAATCATTCAATTAAAAATCTTCAAGAATATGTATGATAAATTTCAATTTGAAGAAAATTACCATCGGCATCTCTTGAATCTGGCCGCCTTGTTCTGGTTTTGGAATCGATTCATGCATCTGGCATCTGTTTGAGATGATCCCCATTCGTCCGTCAATTGTATGAAACAATCTGACCGCTTCTTTATTGCCTTCAACGACTTACGAACCCCTGGACAACGCACATGTTTTTTTATACTAATTGGGCTATCAGAACAATGTTGACTTCTTTTTGGTTATCATATTAACCCATTTGTCAACAAAACTATTGCTTTTGATGTGTTTGTCCAAAACGAGTCGAGTGTATTTGGCAGTTGAGAAGGCACATATTCCCTTTTTCATCATCTTGACCCGATGTTTGATGTAACTCAGCCAGTGTGGCCCCTTTGGCGATGGCATTACTGGATACAGCTCACGATCTTCTCGATCTCGGCGCTCCTCTTCCACGAACTTTTTCGTCCACCGACTTGCCTTTGCGTTCCGTACTTTTTGACCCGTCTGCCAGTGGAACTGCTTGCTCAACATGGTGAAATTGTACTGAAAAAAAAAAAATTAAAAAAATAATTAGTTATCAAATGGATTTGGAAGGCACTTACACAGTGGATTTTGCATTAAAATAAAATGAATGTTTCGAAACTTACCTCTGCGCCAGTTTTGATGTTGTGTGTTACTGAAGTGTTCCAACTGCGCACGCCCGTATCAACGCCAACAAAATTCTTAATTGTGCCATCCATAACCTTCTGAGCGATGCGAGAATGGTCGATTGCCGTCCTTTCTTTCTTCTTGGCCGAGTACTGCAAAGCCACAGTGATTCCATCGGTGCTTATGTAAAAGTCAAACTGTTTTTTGTTGCGCACGAATCGTCGAATTTTCCGCATATAAAAATACTGATCCCAATAATAATTACTCGAAAGATTGAAGTCTTTTAGCGAAACATTTGTTATGCTGGTTTTTCCATTTTTGTTCTCGCTTTCTACTTTCGGCAGCAACTTTTGCGAAGACAAGACCTGGTGCATAGATGAACAATCGATTTTGAAATACGTACGCCGGAAACTACACATCGGCACCACTACTAAATTTTTGATTTTTGGCCGAAAATTCGGATTGTCAAGCATTTGTTTGCGTTTGGGTTTCCATTTGCCTTTTGATTTTTTCCGTTTTCTTTTCTTCCGACGATGTGGATATGTTGGCCACGTCAAATTGTATTCTTCTATCTCGCGTTGCATAGATAGGTACATTGGTATAGCCTTAAACCAGTGTTCTTGATCAGTTGTAAGGTCATGCAGATTGAATGCTGGAAACACTTCCAGGTTGTTCACCATGTCATTCAAAATGTTACACCGTTCCAGTTTGTGTAGATCGCGAACTGGCGCTCTGATGTTTTTTTGTTTTACAATCAATTGCACAACACTATCGATGTCACTTGGCAAAAATTTCTGTGAGTCATCTTCTACGACTGTGTTCCATTGGAACACTTTCAGTTTCAAATACTGAATAATGTGTTTCTTTCCATGCGTATGTAAATTAGTGACTACATTGTCTGTGTATTGATTGGTCACATGCTTGAGGCCATTTATGAAATCTTTGTTATTGGGCCAATCAATACGATGATTGTCGTCAAGACCTTCGACAATTGCTTTGAAATCTGGGTCGATTCGTTTCATCTCTGGTCTTGGTCCACGTGGTTTTTTTCCTCGTGGTCTGTACTTTGAATTTTTCATTTTCGGCGGCTGATTGTTATGCCACAGCACTTGTTGTAAGCAGAGCTTGATCTTTTCTTCTCCACTTTCACCGAAGAATGCGAAATCATTGTTCTCGATGCCTATGTTCATACGCCTTTTGCACTTCAAATAAAAATAGCAATGATCCCAAGACGCAAATTGAAGTGGCTTGCAAGCTCAATTCCGTCATTTTATTAATCAATGCTTCCCGAAATTGTTGGCGAATGATTGTAGTCAATGCAATTGAATGTCATTTGACTGTTGTAATCTCATCTTTCGTTTCTCCCTTCGCTGGTATGGATGGCTTGAAACGATTCGCCATTTTCCTAATAAAAAAAAAACATAGACACATACGATTTAGTTCGAAAACAAACACTATTTAAACTTAGAAAAAAATCATTCTTCATTCATTTTTAGTAATCAATTTTTGCAATCAGTTGCACGAAAACAAAGCTAACACAAAAAACCCGAATAGAAAATTGCATATTTTTCATGTAATTTGAAAATGAAATGTTTGGTTCTAATTAACATAAAATAGCACGTTTTATCGCTCTTCAATCTATTCACTCTTAATATTCTCATTAATTTTCATAAATCTTAAATTATAATTTATTTTCTGTGTGTTGGTTTTTGTCTCTATTACTGAACGTGTTAAATTTCATCGAATTAAAGCAGAAAAAAAGAAGGAAGAAAACCAAAATCACAATTAAACTAAACGACTTTGAATCAAAAACTGCATTGAAATAAGTAAAATGAATAATTAGCACAATTAGGGACAAATAGGCACAGCATTAAATCCACATAAATCGGTCAGCATTGAAAATTGAACACAAATTCACTGAGAATTTTTTGCAATTGTTAAATAATTACCAAAAAAATCAACTATAGAAAAACACACGAATATAGAGTTCACTAAATCACACCATTCGATATGCCACTCTCGCAAATAGATCAATTCCAATTAAAAATCCAGTAAAAAATAATGAATTTGAATCACAAGAACATTTGATTTGATAATTTAAATTTCAATTTAATCTTGGCGACTGACTTGGTCAAAATCTCGTTATAACAAAGGTTATTATAACAAAGTGAATAGTTGCGGAAGCAGACATACAACGCAATTGTAGCTCCATTGGGACTGAAAAGGCAGATATTCAACGTTTAATTTATAAAAAGCTGTTATCAGAGGATTTGTTGAAAACTTCGAACTAAAAACATTTTTATAACCTTTATGTGGCAAAGTTTGTTGCAAAAAACTGTAATATAACCGAATTGGAACAAAATTTTGTTATAATTCGAAAATTTTTCTAGCTGGGATTGAACATTAATGCACCACTTTCTAAATTTATTAACAAAAATGTTGAAGATAAATTATTTGTGTTTAATAATTATTTATATTCTTTCGGTTTTATTTAGAATTTCGAGCATAAACATAGAACTAAAGTGTTTGTAATGTTAGTAAAGGAAGAATTAGCTGATTGGGAGGACTCTAAAGCAATAAAAAGGAAGAGGAAATGGTTTACAATTGATGAAGCGTTGCAGCAACTTTCTTTGCATAAGGAAAGTCAACGTAGATATTTACAACAATTAAAAAATAGCGCACCCATCTCAGAAATAGTTCTAAGTTCCCCGAATAAAATTCCAGAATCATCAGTAAATTCAATGACGCAACAAGCTAGTTAAGTTATTGATTTTTCAACAAGTTGAAATTTTTGAATAATTTTGGGTTGTTTTTTTTAGTAATTTTTACTTCGTCAATTATCTGTATATAGAATTTAATAAAAGTCCGAAAAATAATTGTTTATTTGAGTATTTTTTAATTGGTCACTTTTGCATTTCCCAAACATTTTCTCCCTATTCAATGACAGGGCTTACTGACATTATTTACATTGGATTAATGATAACTAAAGTTCTCAGTTATGAAATTTTGTATGCGTTTTCTGGTGGTTTTGTGATGCTACATGGAACTACTTATTGGACCAATTTATTTGTTCGTCACATTTTGTTCCAAACTGAATCTTAGGATTCCGATGATTTACTATTTTTTGTACGAAAAAAGCATGTAAAATTATCATTAGGGCATATTCCAAAATTTAATTTTTTTCTGAAATTGATGAATATCGAAAAGATTCACGGTTTAAATCTTTTTGTATGCAAAAATTAGAAATTGTACGCAAATTCCTGAATTTTGTACACAAATTTATATAAATTGTACGCAGTTTTTTGTACGCAAAAATTGTAAATTGTTAGGAGGGCTACATGTGGCTAGTTATTTTGGAAATGTTGCTTTTAAAAAGGTATGTTGAAAAAATGTATGTGAAAAGAAAAAACAATATGTTAACTGTCATTACTACATGTATCGTTTATTTAAGCTGCAGTATTTTTTTTATTTTTAAATAATTATTCGGTTTAATTTTTACATAAATTTAGCATTTTTGCAAAAATAAAATACTAATTCATAGGGAATCATTGAAGTTTATTCATAAAAGTGATTTTGATTTCAATTATTTGTGATTTTCCAAAAAGTATTATTTTTTGTTGTTGTTAATATGTCACTATCGAATTTGCATTG
>JAQOWM010000994.1:0-61625 GCA_029041755.1 Resseliella maxima
TTTTATTATAAAAGTATTTCTATATTTAAAAGACAATATTTAAAATGTTTACTAGATCCAACATCTTCCTCTCTCAAAAAATAGATAAAAGTCAAAGTTCATTTAAATTCTTGTTCAAACAATGTAAAGAGAGACAGACTGGTATCATTGTTAGAATCGTTGGTTGGGTCGGCAAAACGGGTTTTGATTTGGTTTGCATGAGCGTGAACGATTTTATCTTTTGTGGACACAGAGTAATTGACGTTGCCATTTTTATCCATGATCCAACCTTCTTCCCAATACCAATTATTTCCCTTGTGGATCATGACGAAGACTGTGTCATCAATGTTGAATTTTCGTAGTTTCGCTCCATGTTTCTTGTTGAATTGATTCTCGACTTTAGTGTTTCGTTTTAATTTGATCGTTTCTGGTGGTTTCAAAAGATCGAGAGATGTTCGGATTTTTCTCCCAAATAGAATTTCAGCTGGAGATTTTTGGTCTGGACAATTCACGTTTGGAGTTGACCTATATGTTTTTAGGAAAACATATAAATTTTCATCTATGTTGCCCTCTCCGTCAAGTTTTTTCATCGATCGTTTAAAAGTGTCGACATAACGTTCTGCTTGACCATTTGACATTGGTGAATAAGGACTTGTGAGAAAATGTTGAATGCCATTGATATTACACCAGGATTGGAATTGATCAGACGTGAACTGTGTTCCCCTGTCTGTTACAATTTCACTTGGTGTGCCGAAACGAGCGAAAATTGAATTGAGTAATGTAATTGTTTTCGATGTTGTTATTGTGCTTGTTTTCATTACTTCGAACCATTTTGAAAATGCGTCGACAACGATGAGAAAATAGAAATTTCGATATGGTCCAGCGTAATCAATGTGGAGTCGGCACCATGGTTTTGATGGGATCGGCCAAGATTGAAGTTTAGTTTTCACAGGTGCTTTGCCCGCTAAAGCACAATTTGAGCATTTTCTTACGAAATTTTCGATTTCATTGTCTATTTTCGGCCAGTATACATATGAACGTGCCATGTTTTTCATTCTTACGATTCCCGGATGGTCCTGGTGAAGTTGATTGAGAATTTTGTTTCGTAAACTATGTGATGATGTTGTTTGAAAGTGACAACATATTGCGTCGATGGTAGAATTCCGTAAACTTTTTGGTGGTTGTTGGTGAGTATGATTTCCATTCGTTGATGATGAGTTGAATTAATTCTTGCATGAATGGGTCTTTTGAGTAAGCCTCACAAAGTTGATTGAAGTTTACCGGGAATTTTTGAAGCTTGTTGTTGACGATTGTGAGAATTTCTTCTTCTAAACGAAGAGATGCGATGGTGATTGAGTCATCTTCGTTTTTATGTTGATGAATTAATCTCGAAAGTACGTCAACATAAGCAAATGATTCGGTGTTGATATATTTGATTGTGAAATCATAGCCAAGTAAAATGGTTGCCCAGCGAAGTAAACGGTTAGCGGTATGAATTGGAATACCCTTCTTGTTGCCAAAAATTGATAGAAGTGGTTTATGGTCGATTTGTAGGGTGAAATTTCGACCATAGACATATTTGTGGAACTTTTGTATTGCAAAAATAAGTGCAAGAGCTTCTTTTTCAATTTGGCTGTAGTGGATTTCTGCGCCGCGAAGTAAGCGAGCCGCGTAACCGATGGGTTTAATAGAGTCGTCAGGCATTACATGTAGAATTGAGGCTCCGAGGCCCTTGTTTGAAGCATCGGCAGCAATGATGATTTCTAGATTCGGGTTGTAATGAGTGAGTATTAGTTCGGAGCTGAGTGCCCTTTTTAGTTTGTTGAATGATTTTTGACATGCTGATGACCAGTTCCATTTTTGATCATTTTGTAATAATTCATTCAACGAAGATGTATAATTGTTCAAATTATGGATGAATTTGTCGTAGAAATTTATTGTTCCGAGAAAAGATCGAAGTTCTGTAACATTTGTTGGTTCAGCTAATTTAATAATGGCTTCGATGCGTTCAGGATCTGGTTTAATACCATATTTATTGATAATAACACCGAGGTATTTAATTTCAAGCATTGCGAATTTGCATTTGTTTAGTTTTACTCGAAGGTTGAATTCTTTCAAGCGATTCATGAGATTGATGAGTGATTTGTCATGATTTTCTTTGTTTTTGCCGAATACGAAAATATCGTCCATGTAACAGACGACACCCTGAAGGTTGGCAATCATTTTATCCATAATTTCTTGAAAAATGGTTGGGGCAGTTTTTATCCCGAATGTTAGACGATTATACTGGAATAAGCCAACATGGGTGCTAATTACAGCGAGTTTCTTTGAATCATCGTCTAACTCAATTTGTAGAAAAGCGTCTGACAAATCAATGTGAGTGAATATAGTTGATCCGTTAAGTTTGGTGAAAATATCCTCTGGCAATGGTAATGGATAGTGATGATTTTCAAGTGAATTATTTAATCCAGTAGAAAAGTCACCACAGATTCGGATTTCACCCGTTTTCTTCGGTTTAACAACTATCGGAGCAGCACAGTTTGATATTGTAAATGGTGAAATTACTCCCAATTTTTGAAGTCGTTGTAGTTCGTTTTCGATGAGAGGTTGAACAGCGAATGGTGCTGGACGAGCAGCGATAAATGGTGGAGATGAGTCCGGTTTGAGTATTAAATGTGCCTTAAAATGTTTGCATTTTCCGAGGTTTTTGTCGAAGCATGACGAGTAATTTTTATTGAGTGAGTTTGAGTAGTCATTTGATTCTATTAAGCTGAATACGTTTTCTTTGACACAAAAATTATCGATAGGTAAATTCCATAATTCAAATAGAGTCATCAAATCGTTTCCGAATACGTTTAAATCTTCATTTGGTGATACAAAGATTTTTGTGGTATGAGAAATGTCTCTGAAAGTTAAGGAACATTCTACTTCGCCAGTCAAAAGAAATTGTTTTCCCGATGCATCAATTGGATTTAAAGTTGTAGGATTGAGTTTGAGTTTTAGTTTATCACAATTTGTTTTTGAAATTACTGAAATATCAGCTGCACAATCGATTTGGAGTCTTATTGATTTTGAGTTGATTTGAATATCAATGAATTTTCGATTTGAAGTCTTGTTGATTGAGTGAATGAAAACTGGAGTAATTTTTTTATTATTTTTCAGCTCAGTTTCATTCCTTTTTGTTTGTTGATTATCAATTTTAGTTGAGTTTGATTGGGTTGATTGTTCGACCTTACGTTTGCTTTTCAAACAGCTTTTTTGGTAATGTCCCTTTATTGAGCAAAAATTGCAAATAGCATCACGTGCAGGACATTGAGGACGAGGATGAGGTTTGCCGCTGCAGTATTTGCAGTTGTTAGAGTTGTTAAAACTTGAGTTTGAATTGTTGAAGATTTTCTTCGATGAAATTTTGTTAATCAAAGTAGAGTTGTCAGAATCAGCTGATTTTTGAATCATCGCAGAATCCCTTTTTAAATTTATTAGGCGGTCATATTCGTCAGCTAATTTTTCTAGTGTAATAGTTGCGTGTTCAGAGTCCAATTTTGATAATAATTTTGTCCTAACATCAAGGTCGAATTTGGATTTCATTCCACTTATGTAAATTAAGCATTTGAACTGTTCTGTAGACATTTTCTGAAATTGAAATTTTTCACAATTTTTATTGACTAATCCCATGTATGAGAGATTAGTCATATCTTCGGACTTATTCAATTGAAAACATTTAAATCGAAGATTGAATAACGAGTCGTGACGTCCGAAAATTTTTGTTAATTTTGAAATTGATTCAGAGAATGTAAAATCTGATGGAACGTTCGGTAAAATGTAATTTATGTATTTAGTGTGACTTTGGGTGTTGAGTTTTCTGATTAATAATCGAACTTTAGCTTTATCATCGAGATTTTTCGCGTCTTCGATGAATAAATCTTTGTATCTGTTGTACCAGTTTTCGAATGTAGAGTTATTCTCTAAGTCATATGTGAATTCGTTGATAGATTTGGACAATGACTCGATGAGAAATTCAGTTTCAGTTTTTGTTCGAGGTGCGGTGATGATTGTATTTGGATTTTCCGATTGTTGAAGATAATTCAATATTTGAGTGATGTTCTGTTGAGTTTGAGTGTATCAATCATCTTGTTGTTGCATGTAGTTTTCGAAAAAGTCCAAAAATTTGTTCTTGTTATCTTGAGTTTGGCCCGAAAATTCTGGTTGAGACATTTTGATTCAGGTTCTTGTTTTTCTTTAAAAAAAAAAAAAAAAAAAAAAAATGAAAAGTAATTAAAAATGTCCTTGTCGCCAATTATTGAGTATAAAGAGTGAACAGTTCGATAGTTAATATAAGTCTACTATTTTATTATAAAAGTATTTCTATATTTAAAAGACAATATTTAAAATGTTTACTAGATCCAACAGATCAAATAATATCAAGGGAAGGAGTTATTGAAAGATCTTATTCAAAATGTCATATAATGATAGACAGAAGGGTCGTGGCAGGCCTTCATACAATGATGAACCAAGCACATCAACGGGTAAATTTGAATTTTTTATAATCGAGATGTTTTTTGTGATCATAAATTATTGCAAATATAATTATATTATATATTTTAGGAAAACGTCAGCGTGAGCCAAGCATCGATGGAGATACCAAGCGACATGCGTCAGACAAACGTATTCCCAATATTTGAAGTTATAAAAATATCTATTTGCATCTAACAAATTCTTTTTATCGTAGGATCTTTTAATCGACAAAATAATTTACAAATGATAATTGTTACGAAACCGCATGACAATCCAACGTCCCATGATCCAAAATCAATATCAAAAATGGGTAGTTTCGTCACACTGGAAGCCAATTATTTTGCACTTCGACCACGAAAAGAATTTAGTCAATGGACGATATACAAATATCACGTTACTTTTGAACCAGAATGCGTCATGAAACGCTTACAAATGTTTCTAGTGAGTCAACACAAAAACAAAATTGGTGGTTATCTTTTTGATGGCGCTCAATTATTTGCGACACGAAAATTACATGCTGAAAACAATACGATAGAGTTTAAATCCCAAACTAGAGACGAAAATGTTTATTCAGTGAAATTATTGTTTACAAGAATCATATCAATGACTGATCAAGAATCACTTCAAGTATTAAATTTAATTCAACGCCGTAACATGAGTGGACTGAAATTGCAAGTTGTCGGAAGGAACTATTATGATCCTCAGAATATGGTATTATATATACGGAAAAAACACGTAATGAATAGTATTCAATAATATATTTTTCTTAGATTGATCTTCGTGGATATAATATTCAATTGTGGCCCGGATATGAAACTTCAATTAGATATCATGAGGATGGCATACTTCTGAATTGTGATATTACTCACAAGGTGATGAGAACGGACACAGTTTATAACCTTATGATAGACATTCGTCGTAATGATCCCAGAAATTTTGAGAATAGTTTCCGCCAAAAAGTTCTCGGAATGACAATATTAACGGGATATAATAACAAGACATATCGAATCGATGATGTAAACTATAAAATTTCACCATCAAGCACTTTCTTACGAAATAAAAACGAAGTAACAATTGAACAATACTACGCAGAGGTAATGCAAATTTTACAATTGTTTTTTTCAAAATTATATAAAAATTGATATCATTATGTAGAATTATAAAATTAAAATAAGAGACGTCACTCAACCACTGTTGGTATCACAACCACGTGCAAGAGATCTACGTGGCGGTGAACAGAAACCAGGTACAAAATTGGGATTACTATTCAATACATCTCTCAAATTGTTCTTGTCCGAAAATAGCAAAAAAAAAAAAACAATATTTTTTAACATTTTTGAAAAGATTGTATTTAATAATGGAATATTTTCCACAGTATGGCTTGTACCTGAATTGTGTCGAATCACGGGATTAGATGAAAGACAACGAAATGACATGGAGTATGCATTTATTTTAATTGGTTTCATAATTTAATTATAATTTACTTTTTTTAATTGATAGCTTAAAAAGAGCACTTCGGCCATATTCACAAATGGAACCACGAATACGACGGCAACGTTTACTTGATTTTAATAATCGCATACAAAACAGCGATGAAAATGCTACAATTCAAGAAGAATGGGGACTTGAAATACAACGTGATCTCATAACAGTGAATGCTTATTGTATTAAACCTGAAATTTTAACTTTTGGCGAGAATGCAACACTTACGTAAATACTTAAATTACTTAAATTTAAATATTTTAACGATAGTTGTAAAGTATGATAATTTGAAATGATCAAAAACAGAGTCGAACGAGCTAGTTGGGATAGAGATTGCGGCAGGGAACGATATAAAATATTTGCACCAGAAAAATTAAATCGATATATATTAGCCTGTCCTCAATCAATGGAAAGAGAAATGAAACAATTTGTACAGCGCATAAGAGAATTTTCTTCAAATATGGGTTTTGAAGTTTCAGAACCACGCATGTATGTGTTGATCAAAATAGATTTTTATCTCGTACTTATTTTAAATATTTTTTGAATTTATTTTAAAGCAAAATATTCGATTCCGATTCGCAAATGGCACGGGAAATTGATCAATTAGCGAATTTGAATCCTCGTTTGATTCTATTTGGAACTGCTACCAATTGCCGAAGGAACGCAGATTTGTGAGTATTATACACCATATTCATACCAAATAGTATGTGAAATTAAAAATGTATACATATTTTCTCAAATGAATAATAATTGCAACAGATATGCATCTATAAAAAAGAAATGCTTTGCTGATCATGCGGTTGCATCTCAAGTAGTAACAAAATATATTCTTAACAGTCCTAAGAATAAATACGATTCAGTTGCCACGAAATTGGCAATTCAAATGTGTACAAAGTTAGGTGGTGCACCATGGTAAGTGGAAATAAACTATAAGATAATAATTAATGAATCGGATTAAAGGAATTTAATTGAAATAGGTATACTCGATGTCCATTAAAAAACGTTATGACTGTTGGCTTTGATGTGGCAAGAGATTCAAATAACAAAAACGTTCAGTATGCCTGTTTAGTAGCAACAATGGATCTAAGAGAAGAAGTAAGTTTCTTCAGTGCAGTTAGTAAAATCGAAGGAACGGACTGTAGTCGAGAACTGGTAATAAATATTACCAAAGCATTAAACAGTTATCATTCGAAACATGGTACACTACCAAGCATCATTTTTTTTTATCGGGGCGGAGTCAGTGAAGGTGACTTGCTTATGGTTCGTGACATTGAATTGCAGTATTTAAAAAAAACACTAGAACAGAGATATAAAGCACATAACATTGAATTGCCGATGAAAATGGCTTACATAATTGTTAGCAAAAAAATCAATACAAGATTCTTTCAAAGGAACAGTGGAGATATTAGAAATCCTGATCCAGGAACTGTCATTGATAATACAGTCACTCTGAAAGAGAGATATGAATTTTTTTTGATTTCACAAAAATGTAATCAGGGAACGATTTCACCTACCAATTACAACATTATTTTCGATACAACTGGCATACCTCCAGAACGAATTCAGGCCTGGACATATATTCAAGCTCATATGTACTACAATTGGTATGGAACAACGCGAATTCCAGCTGTTCTTCAATATGCAAACAAATTGGGCTTTTTAATCTCTAATTATATGCATCGCATACCAAATGAAAGTCTTTGCGATAAACTGTACTTTTTGTGAATGTTAATGAAAACGTGAAAGATTAATTCTATATAAATATTTTCATTTCATTCATAGCGTCTCGTATAAGCAAATCACAATTAATACTGATATATTTAGAAAGTGTGGTAGCAAATATTATCATTGAATTAGAAATATAGGTTTTTTCAGAAATTCAGTTTTGTACATCACAATTTCATATAATTTATTGTATAAATATATATGTTTTTTTTAATACTCTCATTGTATTTTCATTTTGAAAATTACTTCTCTTGTGAAAAATCCTTTATTTTTGGAATTTGTAATACAACATTACCATTTATAATAATAAATTAAATTTATAATATTTTAAAATACAATAATTTTATAAAAATAAACATTTCTTTAAAAACATATAATGGCGATAACTCTTCAGACCTGGCTTACAACAGTCTGAAATAAAGGCTTTGAAGCTCTGACAACATATATGTCGGCACTGAACTGAATTTTATTCGCCAAATAAGTGCACATTTTATGGATGCAATGTCCCAAAAACTCATCGAATTTTACGTGACATTCGCCGCAAAATGCTTAGCATGAGGATATTTTTTCCAGATAACGCACGTGTGTGCACTAATCATTCTTCAGAAAACAATTGTTTACATCCAAGCAAATTGACGATTTAATTGATTTATTACATGATTCTTGTCAAAATTCAAACACAATTGGTAGGTGTTTTTCTTTAATGGCTTTTTCTCTTCAATAAGATTGAATAAAATAAAATGAAATCAAATATGTATTGTTCATTTATAATCTTAGATGTTCTGAGTCCAAAGAATAGTAATTCAATGAAGACTTACATTGGTTTGTCCTACAATCAATTCAATCAAGTGTTCGCAGCAACTTTCTCCTCACTAATAAAATATTTCAAAGATCCAAACCAAGCGGAATGCTCTCTACGTTTTTTTGATGAAGTTCAAGACCAACCATACCTGTGCTAAAATAGCACTCTATTTTAATGTAGACAAAAGTACCATTGCTAGATGGATACGTATAGTCCGAGACATAGTTTATTCTGATTTCGTTCCAATACACTTATACCAGTGGGCAAATATGGTGTTGAAAATTTTTGGCATATTACAGTGAGATTTTCGATCTAATTATAAATGGAGCAAATTGTCATACGCTGTTGTAAACAAATATGGCACAACGATAAAAATAAGAATACAAAGCAACAATTCTGTTTTGATCTAATAAATCTCAGCACCGATTTTAGATGGCTCTGATGGCCAAATGTTTCCAAAACTCTTACATTTATTTATGTAGAACATGTTGAGCCACTGATTTATACTGAAAAATTGTTGTAAAAATACAACTCAGATTTGTCGAAAAATCTATGAAGTTAATGGTGATAATCTAGTTATTGTGTTTGACAGAACGTATGTGTTTACGATAAAGATTTCAAACCAAAAATTCCAAAAAGATTCTTATTGTGTGAGTCACAAAAGAAACTTAGTGAAATTCATGCTATGCGTCACAACAAATGGCTTGATAGTGGGCGCTTACGGTCCTTATTCCGCACACAAAAAGTATGCCAAAATACTTTTAGAAATCAAGAATATGCCAGGAAGCATTTTCGAAAAATTGCGGCCGCGTGATATGCTAGTTTTAGATCGAGGATTTTTAGACTGTACGCCAGAGCTCAAACGCAATGGATTTGAGGTAAAAAAACCCCCCACATTTATACGGAAAACCACAATTTACGAGAAAACAAGCTATAGCTCATTATAATGAAGCGAAATTGGTAACAAAAACCCGTTATGTTGTTGAAGTCAGAAACGCTCACATAAAAAACCAGTGGAAATATTCAAGTGGGGTTAACATTCATCAATCCCTTTTGACATTAAAAAAAGATTTTCATGTATGTGTGACATTAGTTAACGCTTTTAGTTCAAAAATCGAGAGCGATAAAATTGACTGGGATGAGATTGGGAATAAAATGTTGACTCAAAGTAAGGAGGAAAATATGTTGAATATGATAAGATTACGTGTCCCTAAGAGTGCATTTACAGTAGTAAACAATTTGGATCTATATCCAAATTTTAGTTTACATGATTTAAAACAACTTACGCAAGGAACTTTTCATATAAGGATGGCACCAAGTTATTGTCAATCTCATTTAAAAGCAAATCAGAACGAATTCGTTGTGCGTGTTTGTGAAGAGTCTGCAAGCCGAAAATATTGCAAGAATTTATTAATAGGAACTTCGGTACCTATTTTAATTTTAGTCAATTTTGCATCACGTTTTCAATCAAATGTATTTCGTAAAGTGTATATACTTCTGGATTTGCTCGTTGATAAGCCAGCCGTTACTTTGTGGTACACGTTGCATATCAACATAAATGAGTTTCACGCTCCATCTGCCAATTTGGATATTGTTTTTGAAAACATAGGAGCTTATCCTTGGAAAGCTTTATATTAGAACAATTAAATCATTGAATTAACTTATGTCTAGATCTTATGAATAAGCTAAAACATTGAAGTTAGATATAACTTTCCGAATTAATATAATAATTAGTTTCTAATTTTTTGATAACTTTTTCAGAATAAGTTATTTTCGAATTTTGTTGAAGATTATTTGCAATAAACCACCTTTGGCGAAGAAATGCTAAATGGTGCCGATTATTATCATAGTTCATAATATTAATTAATCATATATGTCATATTCAGTACATAGTGTATACATGTAATAAGTAAGTAACATAACTCTATCTTATTGATTTTATGCGAGTTTTATTAACTATACGTATAACTAAACATAATGATAAAGTGAGAATGTTCTATTCTGTTTACTACTATGAAGTAGACAATGCATCATTAATCAACCGAATCACAAAGTTACACCATCAAACTAAATAAATCGACCTCCATTGAAATATTAATACTTTCTGAATATAAAAATATAAAATCTTCCATCATATATTTTTCAAAGATTTAGTCAACGACACTATATGCTCTATGTTGACAATGTTGATTTTTTCGTCGAGTTTCATGCACGTAGAATGATGCGATGGTAGTGTCCTTTTATTATAATTAAAATATTTGACATATTTTTGCACATCTCGATTATAAACAAACTAGCAGAACAAACATTTTGATTAATTTTTTGAATAATAAAATATTACAAAAAAATGAATGAGCTGCAATGTGATTTATAATTTTGATCATTCATCAAGAAATAAATTGGGATAGAATATGTTCTTTACTGATATTAAATTTAAATCATAGTAATGAATGAGTAATATTTTATATGTTTCACATATTTTTTTTATTTTATTTCATCATTTTACATTCGATGATTTACATTCATTTCAATCAATTGGCACATTAATGTTTGGAACTGAAAAATGTTCAGAATTTTATCAAACACACACTTTATTTGTTTCGTATACATTCAGTGAGTAGAATTGAAAGTGAATAGTGTAAATCAATCAAAAAACCTTTAATGAATATATTTCGGCTGTAATTTTTGCTGTATCGAAATTAGACAAAAAATTATTGTGTTGAAAAAGATGAAAAAAAAGAAAAAAGAAATGGGGCATAATGTTATAATCATATATTTAAAGAAGTAAATTCAAATAAATAGTTAGTTTTATGTGAAAAAAGATTTTTGTTTAAAAATGTTTGCTTTGTTTGAAATCAATTTATGTAGATTATTAGCAATTATTCTTAAAAAAAAAAAAAAAAAAAAAAAAAAAAAATGGTAAAAGAATTTAATTGATTGATTGTTCTTTATTCTAAATTGAAGTTGACTTGCCAAATGTAAATATAATATATATGGATCATGTTTAATTGGCAACATTTTCTTTCACTTCTACTTTCATTCTCCTCGCCACTTTATGTCTCACTTTCATTGTCAGTCGACATCATCAAATCCATGAATCCGAAATGAATTCAATATCGAAAAAGAAAACCACACCGATTGAGCGACAACAAGAGCCATAGCAACAGCAGGAGTGCGAATATATCACTGTTGAACATCAATTCCCTGGATGAGTGCTCATAGTGCGGAATTGAAAGTCTATGGTGTATGGAGTCAAACGCCACCTTCCGTTAGTCAAACGCAAGTATAGACCTGAACAACTTTTTTTGATGGTAAAGTTGAAAAACCCATAATTTCTGAGTCAAAAATGAAATTTGTTTTTTTCATATAAATTGATTGTTTTTAATTCCAAACGTGAAAAAAAATTATATTAAACGAAAATTCATCACGCTAACATTTTTTTTTCTGATTTGGTAGAAGATTTTTTATGAGAAAATTTCATCAAAATGCAATATACAGTGGCAAAAATAATTTTAGCCGCAAACACGTTTTTCGAAAAAAACACATTAAATGAAAATATTTCGTTTTGATTTTTTTCACAGAATTTTTATTGATTTATTACACATTTATCGCAGAAATATTCATGAAATGTTTCTTTGATTTTTTCAAATTTTCTTAACTTTTTCGATTTTATGTGTCCAAAAAGTGAAAAATAATTTTAGCCGCAACTACTGTTTCTTGGGTTCTGAGCGATTTCACTGACATTTTTGACACGCGTTTCGATAGAATTTACCGTTATTCACCTTCTCAAGTCTATTGATGCGATTTCACAATGAGTATGACGCAGTTGTCATAAAATATTCAATCGCTTAACCATGGGACACGGAAAACGATTGAACGAAGCTGAAAAAGCAAAAATTTCAACATTAAAAGATCACATATCGATGTCAAACCGTCAGATTCCGAAAGAAGTGAGTCGAAGTGAAAGAGTTGTGCGAATTTTCCTCAAAAATCGTGAAATCTATGGCAAAAACAAACACACCGGCCGTCCACCAACCGTTCCAGCGGCGCAAAATCGGCATTTAACCGATATTTTAATAGGAAAAACCTAATACACATGCTTGGTCAATATACATGGTCGAGTCGTCGTGATAAAAATGATGTCCAAGAGCAGAGAAAATCATACAAAAAAACTTTTTGAAATAATTTAAAAATTAATTTTTTGCACGCAAATCAATACTTAATTATATTGCATTTTGATGAAATTTTCTCATAAAATATCTTCTCCCAAATCAGAAAAAAAAAATGTTAGCGTGATGAATTTTCGTTTAATATAATTTTTTTTCACGTTTGGAATTAAAAACAATCAATTTATATGAAAAAAACAAATTTCATTTTTGACTCAGAAATTATGGGTTTTTCAATTTTACCATCAAAAAAAGTTGTTCAGGTCTATACTTGCGTTTGACTAACGGAAGGTGGCGTTTGACTCCATACACCATAGGCTTTCAATTCCGCACTATGAGCACTCATCCAGGAAATTGATGTTCAACAGTGATATTTTATGAAACTTTGTTGAAAAAATGAATACGCTATTGTTTTATAAAATGGTTTTTTTTTATTAAATGTCATTTATTTTTGGCTATATTAATAAATACAATTATTGAGATGCGAAAAGTAATACTAATAATCAGATATCGGATTTCAAATTTTAGATTTAGTGATATTTTCATTTTCATCCAGGACAACTTTGAGTGTCCTCATTAAATATAAAAACCAGAAATTAAATACACTCCTCTTGCTCATAAAATTCGCCAAAAATCAAAAACATCTTAATTTTCTCATTGAGAGAAATAATCTATTGCTGACAGAAGATACTTATTTGTGTTCACATTGTAATGGCTAAAATAAAAGAAATGTGATTAAATGCACCTGAGTAATTAAAGTTTATATCTCTGACAAATCATTGATATTACGCATACATATAAAATCCAGAAAAAATATTTAAATAAATAAATATTATTTCAATTACTCAAATAATCCTAATCACACTTTTCACATCAATTCAAAGGATGAGAGCAAGCCCTTAAACTATTTGCAAGAAACTATACTAGTGCTAATAGGGTAAACTGCAAACATTCTCATGAAAAATTGAAATTTTTCAACTTGGATTGATAGTACTCAGTAAAATAAACAATTTCCAGTCGGTTTAATTTGAGAAATTTTGCGTAATGAATGAATTGAACCGAAAAGCGGCAAATTTTGACACATTTTTTTTATATGAAATTCCTAGATTTTAATACAATTTTTACGATGATATAAATTCATAGAGTTTAATTTTCTTTGTGGTGTATTGAGAATGAACTATTTTTTATTTTTATTGATTTTTCCAAAGAAATTCGTTTTTTTTTTTTTAAAAAAAAAAAGACTAACTTTTGAATTCAACAGGAGATAGAATTCTCTATGAATTGAATATATACGTATGTAGAAAACGAATGTGTTCATTCAAATGATTTTAGAGAGATTTTTTTTTTTCGCATAGAATGCAACGCTGTCGTAGGGAATCTTTAAACTATGCTTGCAAAGATTTTATTGTTGGAAATGCATATAATTTTGTGTATGCTCTCACCTTTGCTAAAATATTTTCGAAAATGATCAAGAATTGAATATATTGATGCCGCAATAAGCCCACCCATGCAAATATTATTTTATCGAAACGATAACTTTATTTTAATTCTTTCCCTTCTGAAAGAAGACGATTAAATTTTGAACTCGAATGCACTACACATATTATAAAGTTATTGAGGAAGATGAACATTTTTTACTGTAATTAATTGGGTTTTTATGGCTGATATTTACGTATTAGGCTATGAGTTTATTGTTTTGAAGAAGAGAATATGCCAATTTTGGACGGTAAATTGATTAAATGTGTTTTATTGTGTAGCATTCTTTCGTTTTCTATAAGATGACAAAATATTCGAAAAACATGAATGAGTCGAAATTTGAAAAATGTAATTAATGAAAAATGTTTAAAGATTCATAAAAACTGAGATTTTCAAATACACGAGTTGGCGAAACTTTTGATTATACTTCGTGTTTAATGTAATAAACTTTGTTTGAATAACTGTATTGAATATTCTCATATTTTTTGTTTAAAATTTAATTTAGTCACGTTAGGTGATGAGATGGGGAATATACCATTTATGTTTGATCTGTCAACACCACTATCCAACAGAAGTGAGCCAATATTGAAAAATATTTCTATTACCATCAAAATATAAAAAGTCAGTTTTATCATCAAATCCATTTAATGATGAAAATAGCAAAACAGATAATTGTTGGAAAAAATCGAAGTAGCAAACTTGAGCCGGTATGTGGTTTAAATAAAATTGTTACATTTGTTTACATTGGATATCCTCCACCCCATCCGATATATGCTCACGATGACCAACGACTCTTTTGAAGATCAATTTGACCTTCAAGAGTCTTTGCCAAATAAATCACAAAGAGTTGACTCAATGCTGCTCCAAGTGCAACTCCAGCTATTGTGTAAAGATTTCTTTCAGCCCAAACACGAATAATTTCAATGCATCCATTTGTCCATATTTTTTTGCTGGCCGCAGCAACTGATTCCTGTTGAACTCCATATCCTGTTTATATTGACAAAATGCTTAGAAATGAATATAAAACTTTTTATGCGATGTGTATGATTCATTCGCCACTCTTAAGTCAACACTTCAATAACGTTACAAATTCAATATTTAGTTTAAATTTGTTTCATTAATTTAATAGCGCAAAAACTTCCGGAATGGATTAAAATTACTATACAACTTCTTCTTACATACCGCACATGATGTTGACCAATCCAGATGAGATATCTGAAGCATTAATGCAACAACTGTATGGGACACCACCTCGTTCAACACTTGGAGATGAACAATTGAAATACTCGTTCTTGCCCCAGTCCATATAACCTGCAAAGTTGATTTATTTAATGAGAGTAACATGCAAATGGCTTGAAAATTAAGTATCATATTTTTAATTATTTGTCTCATAAATTTAGCACTGATTCAATCATTTCAATTAGAAACTGCCATTAACTTGAGATACTTGTACACGAGAAGAGAATCTTAGTGAAAATTGTATCTTACATATTTTCAAAATGTCTGGGTTTTTCTTGAGAGTTTTTTTCTTTTAAATTTAATCACAAATTACATATAGCACGACTGAAATATTACAGCATTGAAAAACTTACCTGCATTACTCAGTCCGCAGCATTTGAATTCTTGTTGAGCATAATCAATGAAGTTTTGCATGTCTGGATCATCACGATACAAATGTATAACTTTTTCTGTTAGTGAGTCTTCTAGAAATGTGTTCATATTATGTGGAAATACAAATCCAACTATTGCAACGGCCATTTCAAGTAGGAACACCAGTAATAAACACATCGAATAAAATTTCAATAAACATGTATTCTCCCGAAGTGCACCCAAGCAGCCTGCAAAGCTAACCACAAACACTACCATTCCAGCAATAACCTTCAAATACCACAATCAATGGTCAATATTAACATATATTAAATGGTTTTTTTCACAGTAGAGAATAATGATCAAGCGATATTACCATCACCAATGAAATATTTAATACAACATCATAGATTGTTTCGACTTTAACCTAAGGAAAAAATAATTATTTATTAAATAATTTGTATAACTATTGAAAATATAAATGATAATTGTAAATATCAAATGAATTTTTGTAAATATCTTTTAAATATATTAAGTAACTAACCCAGCCTGTTGCTTGATATTTCTCGTAAAATGCATAGAGACCGATTGAAATCATTAAACCTCCAAATAGCCAAAATATGAAATTCAATAAGAATATCATATATTTGACACAGGAACTTATCTGAATCAATGAATTACAAAGAAAATACCATGTAATACTAACATTTTAATAAATTTCATATACTTTTTTTCTAATTGTATTTTTTTCATCTTACATATGTGAAATTTGGTGAAATTCGTCGATGCATATCTGTTTAACGAAGCGATAAAAATCTTTTTTGGTAGAGAAACACAGAATTAAATTACGAAAATATTCGTAATTCCCTCCTTAAAATAGGAAATAACTTCCAACAATCGTTTTTATGTTTACTTCAGCGAAAATACATAATAAATGTTATTCCATTTCTTATATATCTTAGAGAGAGATGAAAAATTCGCAAATATTAAATAAAATGCATCTAATGCACATACTTTATTTGATGTGTCAACAAAAACAATGAATGTGAGTAATGTTTTGGTGTATTTATTTCTGCATGAATGTAAGACTCGTGAGATTTAGTCACGTTCTATTTCATGAATCTTTTATGTGCGCCCAATGCCATCTAGCAACAAATTTTTATTTGTTATTACACCTTCTAATTCAACATCCACATTTTATGTTTTCTATTCGGTGTAATACATAAATAAAACAAGATCAAAACCAATGAAGCATTGAAAATAAATTATCAAAATAAAAATTTCATTTTTATTAATTTTTCGCAATTGTATTCATAAAATGTGTAAATATCTTAGAGGAAATATTAAAATATATTCTAGCTATTAGAAGTGCCCTCTTTCAATGATTCTATTTTGTCAATTTGACATTGGCAAACAATTAAATAAGAAAAAAAATAAATACGACAACAAAATTCTCAGTAAAGCATACGGCTGTTATAAATATTTTTACACTTCAGGAATAGTGCATAGTTTACTTTATTTTTTCAACTATTTCAACATGCTCAGCCGTAAGTTTTTTCATGTTCTTGAAATCAAATATTACTTACACATATTATTTACAACTGTTAGAGTATGTAAATAGTAAAGAATCATTTCTTCTAATTACTCGTTTAAAAATTTAAGAAAACATTAGAATTTATACCTATATACATACACTGACACTCCATTCTAAGCATTACTTTTTTTCATTTCTATTATTTTAGAGGCATTTTCTTTTGTACGTGTGATTATTAACTAATGCACAGAATTGACATATACACAAGAGCCAAGTTATAAGCAAAATATCGTCATAAATTTGCACTATATTTATATAATACACAAGGATAGTCTCATTCAGTTATAAATTCTGTATACAATCGCCAACAATTATAGTTCCAAATGTCAAAGGGCAAAGGAAAAAGTAAGTAATGGATGCGAGTATTGTCCAACACAAACAATTTGAAATATATGGTGAATTTTTTTGTGGTACCTGATGTTTTTTCGAAAAAAATGAATTACACGCAGAAGATTCTTTATTTTCGGTATATTTTTGTTTAGTCACTTTTTGGAAATAATATCTAACAAATAGCATCAACCAGCTACACACATATCGGCCCTTTTTTTAACGGCCTTTTTGAAAAAACATAATTCAAAAAGTGCGAACACCGAAGATAATTTGACTCAAAATCTTCGCTATTGGGTCTGTACAAATCTATAATTGATTTTTGAAGAGCCTTTATATTCACTAAAGTCACAGTATGATGTGGTGTATGCTCGGAAAGAGTCATTAGCCCGTACTTCTTTAAAAATGAAAATGGTGCGACAGTGAATGTGGATGGAGAATGGTATTGGGCAATGATATACTATTTTCTGACAATTGAGATGGCTAAAAATGGTATGGGGATTACTGGTTCCATCAAGATGTCGCAATATGTCATAATGTTTGTGGAACAATGGATTTATTGCGCCCAATGCCGCATTGTTCTCCAGTCGATTGATTTCAAAAGGCGGCCAGTCTGCATTGATCACCAGATTTGACTGCGCCACGATTTTTTTGTGGGAGTATGGTTTATGTTTAAGGCTTACGCAAGAAAGAAATCACTTAAATTACACCCGAAATGCTTCAAAAGATGATGTAGAACGCCAAAAAAGAGGCCAATGTGTAGATGCTGGCGGCAATCACTTGCCAGATATTATTTTCAAAAAATGACTAAACAAATCGTAAAAGTGCAAATTTATCGAAATTAAAGAATTTTTTGCGTGTTATTAATTTTTTTCGAAAAAAACTTCAGGTACCACAAAAAAAATCACCCTGTATTTCTAAAGTGACACACATTTTGATAAAATCAAACATTGGTATTAGGTAATGGAGTCATATTTCGACTCAATGATAGTAATCATCTAGTCTAGTAGAATCAATTAATTGAAAATAGAAAACAATTTTTTTGAAACACTTTCAGTACATGCAGAAACGGAGGAACAACAACGATTACGATTTCAAGTTGAATTGGAGTTCATTCAATGTCTAGCAAATCCAAATTATTTACACTGTACGTTAGTAAAAAACAAATAGACCTAACTTCAATTTAGAAAAACTCTTAAAGAAATCTCACACGTAAATAACTTTTTTATTTGATTTGTGTTCGTATAGTTATTGCCCAGAGAGGATATTTTAAAGATCCAACATTCATAAATTATTTAAAGTACTTATTGTATTGGAAAGAACCAGAATATGCTCGCTACATCAAATATCCAATGTGTTTGTATTTTCTTGATTTACTCCAATATGAACATTTTCGTCGAGAAATTGTCAATTCACAGTGTGTCAAATTCATTGACGATCAAGCCATTCTATTATGGCAGCACTATACACGAAGACGAATGAAATTATTAGCAGCCGCTCAACAAAATCTACAAAATGGACAAAGTCAAAACATTTCGAATGGCCATCAACAGCAAAATGGAAATTCAAGTCCAATACAAAGTGCTGCTAACGGTAGTGACCCCTAATTGGATAGCACAAAACATATAAACGGTTTTACATTATAATATTATTTTCAATTTTTAAGTAAAAGAAGGTATTTAGTAAATCAAAAAATTTTCAATAAACACTCAAGAATTTTTTGAACAATAAATGTTGATCCAAATTTTTAACTAAAAACTTATTTTCCAGATTTGTGCCTGTACGTGTACACGTACACGTACACTGTACTCTGTATAAACACTAGACCAAATATTTTTAGTTTTGTTCTTCAATTTATCGATCGAAAATCATTTCAATGCGCAATTAATAATAAATGTGTGAGAACACGGCAACTTGAAAACAAACCATGACTTTTAAACGTAGTATACAGTTAGTATGGTTTCAAATTTTAATAATATAGTCTGCATATTAGAATAAAATAGAATAAAATTATATTTTTATGGAAGATGCAAGAAAAACATATTCAGTTGATCAAGTTGAGTGAAATGACATCAAATGTGAATGAAAAGCAAGGTATTGAAAATAGATCAGTGAATTTAGTAACACCATCAATTGAAGAAAAATCAATTGATTTAAAATCAGTAACCAGTGATGATTACAAAGATGACGACAAAGTTAGTTTTGATGAAGGGCGTCTACAGCAATGGAATTTCGCAGAATTTCGAATGCAATTACTTGGTAGTGCGGCAGGAATTGTTCTTCTTTTTGGTTGTGGATGTGTTTCTGCATGGGCTGTTACTGATTTTATAAAGGACATTCAAGTGAACGAAGAAGACTGGATTGACCTTGATTATAGTTTTGAGCTGTTTGATAACGACCAAGATGATTTTCTTAGTTCTCGTCATGTTATCATCGCAATGGTTGTATTAAGCTATCAAATTGGTTACATAATCGGTAAGATGCCCGTTTAGTTGATATATTTCATAGCATTTAATGTTATACAAATATTATAGGGGGAATTTTCGGTGCATTTATCACACCGCTTCTGCCAAACCGATCAATTTATGTATGTATTCCGTATTGGTATGATTACCTATTAGTTTTAATTTTATTATCATTTTCGGTTTGCTATAATTAATAGACACTTGGATCGATTTGCTTGCTATTCACGGGCATAACGCTTACAAAACATACGTCACCTTTTTATTGTGCCAAATCTCGACTGATTTTTGGTTTAATTTTTGGTCTCATTCAACTAACACTTATTGTTCAAGCGGCTGAATCAACAACGAAAAAAGTTCGACGATGGATCTTGGTCATTGTTGCATATTTATATGCATTATCAAATTTAATATCAACTTTAATATTTCATTTCTACGACGACCGTCAGGAAATGACGTATTATGAAGAAAATCCAGCTCTTTATATATTGTCGTACATGATGATAGCTTGTTCATTGCTTTCTATGTTTATAAACTTTATTTTCACAAATGACACTGTACCGTTTTATTTAAATCGTGGTGAAGATACAAAAGCATTTAAAGAAATCACTCGTTTAAAAGTGAATCATTTATCAATGCTCGATATTCGATATGAGTATGAGCGGATTCGATTTGATGTTGCTCAATGCCAATTGGATGCAAATCAAAGTTTGGCAGCTCGAAATAATCATGTTCCATTGATGACAATGTGTTGTGTGCGCATTCTGAATCTACTGTTCACCAGTGTACCAATGACTCTTGTTTTGATTTGGGATCCAAGCACCAGTTCTAAAGAAAACCATAATATTTACTCCGCATCTAATGATTCTATACATGCGAATATTGACTCATTTGATGAATCTGAAAATCGATACATATCCCCATTGGTAACATTAGCTGTGCTGCAAGTATTTCGACTTCTTTGCAGCATTGGTGTTATTTTAAAACAGGATAAATATCACTTCAATCGATTTAGCTATAAGTTGGCAACATTTGTTGGTGTTACATTGATACTTTGGTTTTTTGTTCGAATGCTATCAATTGATATGGTAGAAAATGTACTGTTTTTTCCAGTATCTATAATAATAATGATGGGATTTATAGGTTTACCTATTCCATTAGATATAATACAGCTATCTCAATCGGCAGACTCATATTCGCGTATTAAAAATCCGTGGTCATTGGCATGTGCAATTTTCATTGAAAATATCGTTCATATTTTTTTGATTATTCAATTGGATATGATTTTTGGAGTAATGTTTGTATTTTTAGTTAATGGTGTGACAATGATATTTTTTAGCTATTGGCTACTAAAAAATATGCCCAATCTTGTAGCCGTACATCCAATTACAGTAGCTATTATAGCTAGATATCCTTTCAAAAATGCCGCAAACGAATCACACACTATTCACATTTAGTTTTTTTTTCTTTTTTTTTCTCGATTAATTTCTTTGTGATCATTATTACATTTATCTTTCGATTAATAGGTGATATTAATTTAAGGTTTTTATTACTGTTTCGGTAAAAGATAATTGCTAAAAAATTTTAATATAATCATCAAGCAATACAGATAAAAGAAATTTTAAGATTGATAGTTGAAAAAAATAATGGAAATATGAAAGTGTTTCCTTAATACCAGTAGATCAGTATCATTTTATTCTTCTATGCGGAAGGAAGACAATTTCTTATAAGCTAAGGAAGCATTTTCGATGCACGCTATTAGGTTAGATATAAATATCGGAACTATTGTTTAGTTAAATCCAATTTATTACATAAAAAAATAAAGCTTTTGTTTCATTACATCACCAAACAATTGTAAATGTTCAAAACAGCTGAAAATGAATAAAACAATTAAAATAAATATAATTGTAAAGAAAAATCATATTAAATATATTGATGTTGTTTCCTTGATTTTCATTTATTGTATATTCTGTCGGTGTTCTTTTCCTAATTAAATAATGCTTTGCTAATCACGCAATGCATCTCTATAAACTGCTCCCCAGTATGGATTTCCAATTCAAGATTCGAATTTAATAATTTAACATGAAAAATGTTATTTAAACCATCCAATACTGAAGAAATCATAAATACACTTTTCTGTTACGTCTCTAAACATCTTTTATGCTTTCGTTTTATAGTTTTCTTTTATTTGAAATTTCTCTCTTCATTCATTGATATATATGCGTGTATGCGCATAAAAAGCACATGTACACATTGACTCCATTGTATTATATTTTTCTCTTATTCTCTTTGCTATCGCCTTCTCTTCGCTATCGTTTATAGTGTGAAATTAGCTGACAAAAACCTTCATAAGCTCAACCAAACGAAAAAACAAACTCAAGTATTAGTTTTAACTGAAGCTTCACGGCACTCGGTTGTATTTTTTGTAAAACTCTCGTTTGATTTTTTTTTATTGTTGCTTGTATTTTTATATTGGCACACTTATACATTTGCTAACTTAATTTTAATTAAAAAATTGAGCCGCTTTGATATCATATTCTCATGTATATTTGAATAAATTTGTTTTACTTTTAAACAGTAATTTCAATCAAAACCTTTGAAAGAAAATATAACATAATATAAACAATACCAACTGTATGTGTATACAAAAACGACCATTACTTATAGAGTATATGTGAAGAAGAAAAACATATCATTAAAACAAAAGTAAAAATAAATCATCTTGCATTAACTGCACCACCGTGAGAAGTGAAACTTTTTTTCATGACCTTACAATAACGGAAAGAAATGCAATACAAAATCTAAAAATCATCTTTCCAAAGTTAAGAAGATTTACATTTTACTTGATTGGTTTTAGTAACTGCTCAAATTGTATTTGTAAAAATATCATCTAGGGACAAAAAAAAAAAAATCTTAAATTGTGTTTTGTGCAATGTAAATTGAAATTTAATTTAAAACTAAAAATCATAGTTTGAGTGATACAAGCGGCCGATTTCAAACTCCATCATCATCAACTTAAAACCGTGCTTAAATACAAGATATACAACAACAATCACCGAATGACACACTTTTTTTTACTCTATACAAACAGTAGTGATTTCTTCTGAACAAAAAATTAGTTTCAGTACAACCGAAGTTTTATTCAATATTATTGTGAGCCACGTATTGCCACTGAAAGTGTACGAAAGTATATGAAAGTAAAGGAAAGAAATATTGACGCCATACACCTGAATATTAATTAAAATTGGTTTTGGACATTCGTTTCGACCGCTGTACCAAAGATCTGTACCATCAAAATTGTGTTCAAAATCTATTGATCTAATGAGATCTTAGGATTTTAGGTATGTTTTTAACTCATTTTTCAAAATTTTATTAATAAGCGTACACAATTTTTCAATCATTTTTGAACAGTTGTAAGGGGAAATACACTTTCTATTCACATTTCTGTACATTTTCAATGGGAAATATATGAGATAAAATACAAAAAGAAAATAAAAATTCGATCGATTGATTACTTTTAGCAGATTGTGAAAGCGTGTCTCTTGATGCCGTATGAGTATTGTTTCTTTAATATTAAGGCCAATCTATGTGATTCATTTCCGCATAAGTGCACTCCAACCAACATTCAGAACAATTGTTTTGTGAATGTTTCATACTCACTCAATTGGCTAAAAATGTAGATAGGATGCAAACCAGTTTATGTTGCATTAAAAAAAAGCTTGAGGTGTGCAGCTGTTTTCATCAAACGAAAGTATAGTAGAGCAGACTAAATGGGCCTTGAATTTCATGCACACGGTTACTCACCATTCTGAGTTTTACATATAAGATGTTTTCGTAGAAACCACAAAGAATCCATTTAATTAAACATTAAAATTTATTCAAACGTATCATTTCCAAATATTTCTTAGGAAATTCATTAATTTATTTAATAGAAGTCGAATAAATTTATTACATTCAGAATTATATTGTCAAATGATTCATACGTTTGTATAGGTATATGATGATTGGGTAGCCCGTGAAAAAAGTACATTACCGTCCTTATTGGACAATTAAAAAAAGAACCTCCGCAATATATTTATAAAAGAAAAACTTGGTATACAATACATGGAATTTTACTTAGTATCACATGAATCACAACTTAGAATTTGTTGAATTATTGCCCGAAACAGGTTCTTTCATATAAATAACTTTATCGCAACTATCGGGTTTTCGGAACCAAAGTGACAGTTTTCTATTTCATCTCATAGCAAATATAACGAATAATGGTAAAACAGTTTCAGTTGCGACAGACCTATATATTTTACCTTATTATGAAGTTTATACATTTAACACATAATATATAATTTATAAATAAATAAATTCAAAACAAAAACTTAAAGTTGTAGAATATAATTGAAAAACGAGTTTCGGTAAAATTGATTTAATCGCAATATTTTCGCAATGCATATTTACATATAGTTAATCAGAAGTAAATTAATCTTTACTCTCCAAATAATTTTCAAAAATATTTAAGTTCACCAAATATTTGAAATATAGTAGTCATCAACTTTATTTGATGCAATAAACAGCTCTGAACATGAACTCATCATAGTTTTTTTCAATTTTTTTTCGTTAAAAATTGGAGCCTCCATTTATGTAATCAAACTGTTCGTTTAGTTACGAGATCCAATTTTTTGCAAATTACCAATGCAACGAGTGATGAAAATCGTTATATTACCTCATTAGAAATACGATAATTTTATTAGATATAGGCTTAATGAAATAGTGAAAAAATAATGTCTCATACATTGGTATAATTCCTTCGAAATAATTAGAATAAATCATAAAACAAATTTTTTAACCACAGTACTTGCTCACATTTTCTCCGGTTTTTTTTACAAAGATGTTACATTTTGTTGTGAAATTTACGAATTCAACTTTTTGTTCATTTTTAGCCAAACGATTCTGTTATCCAATCGATGCACTGAGTCAATAAACTCGGTTATAATGTGTCAGCTTATAGCAAAATACTTTTGAATAGTTTTTTGTATGAAATGCATTACCCATCATTGTATATTACATTGTGATTATTACACTTTTATTTTAAGAAAACAATAGACTAAAAGTTTTCTTCTTCCCCTTCTGCTTATTTGAAAGCAGTTTTTGCATTCAAATGTTATTCAATATTTTTGTAATATATCTATCCCTAAAATACATGAAAATTCTGATTGCAAATACATAAAATGGAAGAAATTGCAGAATTTATTATAGAAATTCAGTAGACTTAATATATTTCGAAAGAAAAATATCATCCCGGAATACATATTTTCAAACACATTCATTATTATTATTCAGCACCATAGAGCATTCCTTCGCCAAAGGTGGTTTATTCAAATCATATCATATTTACATAATTTACAAAATCATATTATATTTACATAAAAATTCACAAAACTATATGATTCAATGATTGCCCGGATTCAACAATCTATTGCCAATCCTAACGATTACGGAGCCAGTCACTGCGATTGTTAAACTGTAACAATGAATCCAGTGAAAAAAAACATACAATAGTCATCAATCTATCAATCTCATAAATAACTCATTCAATCTCTTTTTAATTAAATCTGAACTAACATTAAAGTCAACGATATGGATTTTCAAGAATTGAACATTTCTAACAGAGTGGTACAGAACTCTGATTCGAATTTCCTCCAAAAGAGCATCCGAAAATATTTCTCCCTTGATCAGCTTAAGTATAAACATCATTTGGGCAACCTTCCTACGATTCTCCATTGTAATCATTTGAAGTAAAAGCAATCTGTGTTCATACTTCGGAAGATGAAATCCGTCGCTCCATTTGAATCTCCTTATTATTTTTTAATTTCAAAATGTATTTACATTGCTTGTTAAAAAAACAATTTTAATTTTTAGACACTTGAATTAAACTGAGATTATATGAATAGAGGAAGAATTCATGTACAATGTAATAACCTATCTTTTAATTTATCTCTGATTATTATTCAGTACGCAAAAAATGACTATTTTGCTATGGCTTATAAGACATTTAAGTCTCATTTTTCATTTTCCAATGCGTGCTTATTAGAGGAAGAGTTTCTATACAAAATTGTTCAAAGTCAACTTAAATTCGGAATTTAAATCAAAATCCATTGATTATTATATCAGTTTACTTTTCCGCACACACAATTTTGTGTGCGTAAAAGTATTGTAATTGGTGGTAATTTCAACACACCTCAAAAACATGATTTCTTCACGTTTTGAACATCGGAGAACACGAGTTTGATGCTTTTAAAGGGGAGTATTGTGAGTCTGTTCCACGTTGTACGTTGTACGTTCTACGCAAAATTTGTTAACACGATAGCTCATTCCCAACGAGGCGAACATTGCAAAGTCGGTTCCATTGTTTGGTCTAGATGGGTTTTTGGTGAAAAACGACACTTTTGTATGAGAAAGTACCCAAAACAGGAGTTTGTCAGCATTTTCACCACAGGAAACTCATATTTTTTTTGCGAAAAAGATATGGGTCCCCGAATATTGAAGAGTCGGTTTCATTGTTTGTTTGGTCCCTAGATGGGTCTCTTGGATCAACCCTGAATTCATTTTTACTGTGTGATTTTAATATGATTCTTTGATTTAAAATGTCCAAACATGGCAGTTGTTTTAGAAAAGACACATAGCATAAACATGTTCGACTATTTATTGTGAGAAAACTAACATTTTCTTAGAAAAGATTCGAACAGTTCAGTATGTTTGAGATCATTATCCGCATATACTTTTATATATAATTCAGCTTCAAACAAGCACAATTATTCAATAATTTGCACATTTTGAGCCAATGGTAGAATTTTATTTATTTATTTATTTTATTATTAGCTTACGCTTTGTTTAAGTTAATTCAGTTTTACATTCGTTTACATTTTCTTAATATTAATTTACTTGTTTAATGTGCATGGCAAGACAACAACAACAACAACAATCATTTAAAGACCATTATTGCCCTTCAGCGTCTGGTCTATTTTGTAATGGCAGCCCCTTAACAATTCTTCTCCAGCAAACCCTATCGAGAGCCAGGTCTTGAGTTTCCCCATTCCAATCATACCCCCTTTCGCTCAAATCGTTCTTAACCGAATCCAAATATCGCCTCCGCGGTCTACCTCTACCTCTCGGTGCATTCACTTCCGCATTCAAAATTAACTTTGGTAAACGATACTCATTCATACGTTGTACATGCCCAAACCATCTTAATCTCGACTTTCTTGCTTACCTCATCAACCGAATTCACATTTAAATCTTTACGCACTGTCTCATTTCTAATTCTATTCTCCCATTGGTCCCTACGCGACACTCCCGAAATCATACGCCCGAAAACTTTCATATCAGCTACTTCCAAACCATGAATTAAATTGTTTGAGTCGACCCAGCTCTCGCTACCATACGTGATAGTTGGTCTGAAGATTGACCCATGAATCATCAACTTCGTTTCTTGATGATTCATGGGTCAATCTTCAGACCAACTATGCATGGCAAGACTCTTTTTAAAAACCTCTAGACTATTTATTTCTTGAATTCCTAATTTCTAGAATTGGGTTTGGAAATTTCTTCAAACAAAAGTAACAATGTCATTTCAAACATCATTTGCAAGTCATTTTTGTTTGATCTAAATGGGGCAACAGATTTTATACCTATCTCTACCATAATTCTTATTATTCTTGTGTCAAGAACATTATGAAATACATTATTTATTAAAGAAAAAAATAATTTTCATTTGAAATATTTTTATATCTTCATAAATATCTCTACAACCAAAAATCAAAAAGGATAAATGCCTAACGTTCAAAATTCCAAATATGTATTCTCTTAATTCGAATTTTTTTTAGAAAATGAAAAACAAAGATAAAATGTAAAACGAAAAAAAAGAAATG
Organism: Resseliella maxima; assembly: GCA_029041755.1. Taxonomy (NCBI): domain Eukaryota; kingdom Metazoa; phylum Arthropoda; class Insecta; order Diptera; family Cecidomyiidae; genus Resseliella; species Resseliella maxima. The sequence continues at coordinate 28,038 of JAQOWM010000994.1, forward strand.
TTGTAGGCACCAGTGTGGAAAAGTACGTCTTACATTGGTAAGACCTTTTATTTTTTTAATTCACTATAGTTGATGGCTTATATAAGCATTGCATATTTAGTAAGATATTGATTAAATCAACCTCGATCTATCATTCTAAATCAATTATATTTATTCAAGATATTGAATACAATGTGAATCGAGAGAAAAAATGTGTATGCTACACAGTATTTTTAGACAAAAAAAATCTTTTAATTAAATCCCCTCCCAACAAAAAAAAAAAAAAAAAAAACGGAGATATTATGGTGTGAATTTCCAAGATGATTTTTGACGATTGGATAAAAAAAAAAAAAAAAAAAAAAAAAAAACAATATTAAAAACCGAAAATGAGCAATTTATATTAATAAATAAAACGTTTTAAGATCAGAATATTTGAAACTTACTCGTATGAAACATTGGCCACAAATTTGAAATGATTCAGACATGCTAGTGTGATTTGACCACATTTCATATAACAAACAATTATAATATTTGAATCATTAAACGAAAGATTGTGTGTGCAGAAATAATATCTTGTATATAATGCATGTTCCATCAACATTAAAATTTTTTTTATAATTTTTCGAAATATATCAAGTTGAATAACAGTTACTACAAACTCTATTCGCAATACAAAATGCAATTTAGTAACCCAAAAAAAGTAAGTATTTAACACAACCTCCATACAAAATATACAACACGTTACATTTATTTGGTTGAGTAAAAATGGCTGTTTTCTGTCATTAAACCAAATGGTTTTAGTAAGGTAAGAAATGAGAGTGTTTGAATGAAATGTACTCTCTTGTGCCGAATGAGCCGGGCAAAAAAAAAAATTAGTCCAATCGAATAGTTCGCAAACGACAACTACCATTAATAATATGTATATTGTATATTTGTACCATGAAATAAATAGGTACACTTTTATTCATTTCAATCACGTTGAATGGTGAAAAAAAACAATTGAATCAAATGTTTTATGACCTTGTGCACAATTCGTACGTTTTGTTTTCTCAGATTTAAATACTGAAAGAAAAATTAAAACGAATGTTGGTGCGTAGAAAACAATGGTCAATAGATTTGAATTGCATTGTATACAGAAGAAAGAGTCGGAGATACGGTTTTAAATACGATATTTTCATGAATAGATTGTTTTAGTATTGTTTTGATTTGTAAGATGTATAATGTAATAGGCCCTTTGAAAAAGAAAATTTTTGGAAAATAAACTGATAAAGCAATTTGGTATAATTTATATTTTTGCTTGTACTTGTGCTTGAACAAAGACAAATGTCGATGTGCCATGGTAAAAATGCGCATTGCAAATGGAATTTAATTTTGCTATTGCCATCAACACGCAATGAGTTTGGGTAATGAAAGCGATCGACATGCAATCTTGCATATAATAATGAATCTTGAATTCAATTTAATGTGAACCGATTGTTGAAAAGAACGCAAAGCATGTATCGCTTATAATATTCAATTCAACAGAATAAACAGTAAAGGTCTGTTAAGCATTTCAGTTTAATTTCGATACAGTTCACAGATTTCTATGGTTATTAATTGGAAAATTTATGTAAATGAATCAAAGAACTTTCGTACAGACCGATACAAAATGAGAGAGAATGATAATTCTCGCTCCATGCACCAAAATCAAAAAAAACTTTTGGTTGGATAAAGCCGAAACTTGGTAAATGTGTGCCAACGTCAGTGGATTTACTTTACTTAACCAAGTAGAATAAATTTACATTAGTTTACTGGGTTGACCAACTTATCAACAAGCTCTGTAGCTAGTTAGTTGTCGGTGTTTGCGTTTTCTAAACGTATGTATATACACAAAGACGAGAGTTTACATTCATTGTGCGCGAACATGAGCGCAATGCATAGTTGACGTAAGGGTAAATGCTATAACGTTTACCCGTCCACATTAACATTTATCGCGAGTGAATTGATTTCTGTCTCTGGGATAAAGATAAATTTTCATGAAATAATTATGAGATTGTGGGCCAGTTCCCGATCGGCAAATACTTCAACCCGTTGAAAATTGATTGTAAATGAGTGTGAGAACGAATTTTTAATGGTATCACTGTTTTTGATGAGAAAATGCATACAATGCGGACCCATGAATACAAACAAATGTCGAAATGTTCTTCAGTTATTCAGGAATAGCATAGTAGATATAACAAAACGGTGATCAAATTGTTTACAATAATTAAAACAAAGCTTACAAATGCCCGAACATAACAAATGTACAAATCTTTGCCACAACAAAGTTCGTCATTGTTGTCGTAATTATTGATTGGTCCATCCATTGATTTTCCACAAAATTGGAAAGAATCTATTTAAAAAAAAACAATTCCAATAGTTTCACAAAACAAATTTAGTTTTTTACAGAAACTGTCAAACAGTTTAGGTGTTCGTAACAATGATCAAATTGAAACAGATCAGAATAAAGTGACTTGTGCGTAGCTAATGGAAAAAATAATTACTTTTTTGTACAAATTTCAAAAATTTACACATTTGATACCACTTCACGAAATTACACAATTTTTGAGTGATGATGATACGCATCGCGACGCACTCACAATTTGTAAAATGTTTCATTATTTCAATGCAAGTGAAGTATTATGAAAAAATCTTCAGCTCTGATTAATGAATTGGGTGCATATAGTATTCACATTTTTGCTATGCTGAATGGAATTTTCATTAGCTTTAGGAAAAAATTATTATTGATTTCAATACATCTTTACTATTATCCTATGGTTTTTTGCATATTTTCATCATCATTATAAGCAAACGCAAACTTGAATCAATTTTGAACGTAATTTCGTTGCATAACAATTAGATTGATAATGATTTATAACATTTTTCCCTGTAACTTCATAATCAGTTATAAATTTTCGTATTTAAAAAACAATAAACAAAAGATTATATAGATTATAGATCGTGTATTGTTTCAATTTAATTTTGTGTACAGACAAGATAGAATCAGGTTGACAAAGCTAAAATTCATTTCTGTTGCCAAATGAAAAAAAATAATAAATTATTCGAAGCAAAATGAATCGGTAGCAGTTGCTTGCATAAAATTTTTCATAGTTTCAATTAAATGGAAAAAAAGTCTACAAATTGTGATGTACTAACAGTTTTAATTGCTCAATCTGTACAACGAGCACACACTCATACAAAGCAAAACGATTCAAAGATGAAGGAAGTGAAGAATGAATGTTTCTTTCGTTGAAAAATCAACTCACTAAAAACTGTGGATAATAGTTGCTGAAGAATTGACATCGCAAAAAAAATATTGTCTTTCTCTTTCAGTGGATGGCTATGCATCGTTTGGTTAAACTAAAAACCGAGTAACAACAAAACAAATAAAAAAACTATCGCAATGGTAAGCCATTAACGCAACACGCGATTTCCATTGAAAAAGACATTGTCATCATCCACAATATCAAAGTTTCTTCTTCTCCCTATTTTCAAAACAGTTAATATAATTGAGTAATTTCGAAAGTGAGTGATTTATCTCTGCCAATTGTCTTTCGATCATCATACTTTGATGCAGAATTCGAAGATGTTCAAAAATGAAAAGAAACTATTAGAAACCAATAAATTCAAAGAAATTGGAAACTTGATAATTCCGACTGATATTCATATCGATATTAAATCGAAGTAGCAATGGTCGATGACCCAGTTTTACTGTGGGTGGGAATATGCATTTTACATATTACCATTTAGTGTGAATAGCTCATGTTATTTCTGTCTTGTTCAAGTGTATAGAATATCATTGAGACAATGTCGAGAGGATCATTAGGTATTTGATTTAAGCGATATACCATATAAACATGTTGATTTCCAAAAATAAACGAAAATCATCAATATTTTATTGCTGTTGTATTTGTATTTCACTTTCATTTTTATATCGTTCTTCTGACCAATACTGAAGAAGACAAAATGTATGCCATACACGTCTGATATTAAGTGGTCAATGTTTGATTGACAAGAAGAAATATAATCATTCAATATTTTTGGAGAAATGTTCAAATTACGTAAAAAAAACTATAATACAATGTAATTCCTCGGTTTTACTTCATAGAAAATTCAACCAATAACGCGCATATCAGTTCAAATCAAATCAAATCAAATTCACGACTTTTAAATAATCCCCAATATTACAACAATTATGTGAACATAAATTTTAATTGCTGTACACAAAATAGTCGGTAGAACGAACACAATATTCACATTCCATTTGTTGATTATATTATGCAATCAAACTAAACAAAACCCAATAGAAAATGATTTAATTAAACCAAAAAATTAATTTGTCAAAATGTGCAATAAAACAATTCAGCTATAAACCACTAGAGAATAAAAAAGCGCGAAACATTTCATTAATTCTATTCAATATTTTTTCATTAAAACTACACTTCCGATTAGTTTAATCAGTGCAATAGTTTAACTTATAAATTCGAACATACTAAATTTGTATAATATATTTACCGGAAATATATTGTTTGAAATAATTTATTTCTGTTCACATATGCGTATTTTTGTGCACCTAAACACAAATATTGGCACACTGAATTGAAAAGAATTGTTATGCTGTAACGTAATGAAATACCTCCAAAGTTGCCGGATTTCCATGCGCTCTTCTCGTGAATTGCCTTTGAATCTGTTTAGTTATGCATTCGGTCTTTGGATCGCTCAAACCTGTCTACTACGCTTTCTGAGCATGACGTCGTCTACTAATATAATACTATAAATATATATTTTTTAAAAAATGTATTTACTGTAAATATGGCTAATTCAAAAATACTTACTACTATTGGTTTTACCGTGAAATTTTCAATAACAAATATTGTAAAAATATCAAAAACATCATTAGTAATTGAAACATATGTATCTACTCATATAAATTCTAAGAGATTTGCCTTCATTTATTAGAATTCATGTTTTTAAGTGTTTAGAGCAATAATGTTTTTTGGAACGAAATAATCATTTTTTGTGAAAGAATGAGAAACGTTGTTCTAATATTTTTACTTTTCCACACACAAAATTCTCTTAGTAAATTTTAGTATTGCAATTGGTCAAAATTTTAAATTCATTTTTACTGTGTGGTTTTAATATGGCATTCTTCAATTCAGAATGTCAAAATGTCAAAACATGGCAGTTGTATTAGAAAAGACACATAACATAAACATATTCGACAATTTATTGTGAGAAAACTAACATTTTCTTAGAAAAGATTCGAACAGTTCAGTATATTTGAGATCAGTGTCCGCATATAATTCAGCTTCATGCAATCATAATTATTTAACAATTTGCACATTTTGAGCGAATGGTAGAATTGATTTCGGAAATTTCTTCAAACAAAAGTAACAATGCAATTTCAAACATCATTTACAAGTCATTTTTGGTTGTTCTCAATGAAGCAACATATTTTATACCCATTTCGATCATGATTCATATTATTTGCTTTCAAAAACATTATGAACTATGTAGTAAACATTATGAACATTATAATAATGTATTATTGAAGAAAAAAATTTATTTCAAATATTTTCATATCTTCATAATCTCTGCAACCAAAAATCAAAAATAAAATTCCAATAACGTTACATACTCTTAAATCGAAAATTTTTCAGAAAATGAAAAACAAAGATAAAATGTAAAACGAAAAAAAGAAATGTTGTGGACACGAGTGCGGAAAAGTACGTCTTACATCGGTAAGATCTTTCATTTCAAATTCAAATAAGTTCGAGAAATTATGCTTTCATTCTTCCCATTGTAAACACACTGAGATGAACAACTGAATAAACAGAATAATATAAATAGTTCGTTTACTATGCAATGTCGTAATTACCTTGTTTCTAAATCGGTTAGTAAATACCTTTAGGGCACGCCTATTTTCAACTCAGCTTTTTCCAATTGTGGACAAATTTTTCAATTCGGTAAGCGATTTTTTATATAGAATAGTTTTTCTATGATTATTACATGTAGTACTTTGGAAATACATTTTAACAAATAAACACATTTTAACAAATCAACGTTTTTAAATTTAAAGAAATATAGAAATCTAATGCTATGCTGATAATTTGTATAGAGAGAATTACACATATTTGCATGTTTTATATTTTATTTAAATAGTTTAATTTTCGGACGCATTACGAAATAGATATTTTTTGAAAACACTTTTTCACACTGAAATTATATCTTATAGCCTAACATTCTTATGCGAAAATTGTTAAATCGCTGAATTCAAGGAATATATTGATATGAGGATTTATTTGAAAATGTTGACCATTAACAAAAATCCAAAAAAAAAAAAAAATGCTTTCTTAAAAGAAATTCCGTTGTGTACGTTTTCTTCTCCGAAGCGCTAAATGAGAGCTCACATAAGATGAAACACAAATTTCCATTCAAATAAGACGAAACACAAATTTCCATTCAAATAAGACGATAACACACAAGTTTTAACAAAAACCTTTGATCTATAGAATAAATGAACTTTGCAGAAAAAGTTCTTATTGCTTCCAAAACTATAAAAACATGTCATTTCAAATGACAAAAAACGTATATGAAATCTATTTCAATATACTAAATGCGATGAAACTGAAGATGAATAACTACAAAAGACAAAATTTATTCATTATCATTACAGAAATGATAACTATTTTTGAGGTAAAGGTATGTGTTTTCGGTATATATATTTAATGTTCATATGTAGTGCTAGTACTCTGCACCAATTAACTAAATTCACCAAGCATGTGTTGAAAGTTCCACGTTTATGGTGATTATTGTGTTTTGTTTTTCATTTGAAAACAAAAACTTTCGTTTTCTAATATATTGGGAGACAGTCTAATGAGCCTAAGGAAATTTTAATTCTTCAGCGAACAAGATATTTCAATTGCACCTTTACAATTTATTCCATTATTTATTACAATTATGTTGATTTGTTTGAGAAAAAACAGCAATTCGCGGAATTTTTATGCTCAACTATTTGCTTGTTAAAATAGATATTTTGTTGTCTGATGCTCAGCATTTTGCACAGAAATCTTCATTCGGAGGTCTTAACTAAGCTTGCTTTATATGCTATTTCAAGATTATTTAAATATGTATCCTATTATTACAAGAAAAAAACATATACAACGAAAAAATACATGGTTCTCGTGGAATATCTCATAGTTTGGGACTACTTTAGTTACAGAATGAGTTCTTTCGATTATAGAAACGTAAAAACTGTTATTTTAATATAAATTGTAATGAATTCGTAACAGAAATTGGATACATTTTATGAACTGGATTTTTAGTGCGGAAAAGTTCATCATACGGATGTAAGATATCTTGTTTCAATTGCATCATACTACAGATCTTTTTCAACAAGAATTCGTATATTTAATTGATTGCGAAATTTATGCAATAGAACAACAATGCAAGTTGTTGATACTGTAATTATAATCAATAGAAAATGATCGAAAACGTGCATCGATTCATTCATATACTGATATTTTCATTATGTAATTTATAATGATTTTTTATGGAATTTTTATACGAAACAAAATATATTGCGAGTTCGACTGACAATCAATGGTCTGCAGTTGCGATAAGACATTGTTCTCTTTTTTGTATTTTGTCATTTTCTGCATGACTAGGTAATCATCATTTATTGTATTGTTACGATATCTACATCACGCACTTGATGACACTTAGGCTTCCAAAAAAACTACTGTTATGTAAAGAACGATTGTCGAGTTTATACTATCTATTATTCCATACTATCGGCCGACCTAGTGGTATGCTGGAGCTTTCGGTTTATGAGTAATATCATGGAGCCATCCTAAATGCATAATTTAAATTTTTACCATTTTTACAAAAAACAAATTAATTTTTATGTTTCGAGTTGATTGCTATGTTGCATTTATGAAAAATGTAAACACTGTGTTTGACAGATAGATAAAGTGAACGCGCTCTTTTTATTTTATTTCTTTAATTTCGAAATGTTCGAAATACATTGATTCAGTCATGTTCTACACTCCATTAAAATCATATGAAATAAATTGAAATTAATGGAATTATATATTCTTAAGATTAGCGTCACTAAAGTTGCCATATACAATTATACATCTCATAAGTGGCGAATAGAATCTAAAATAATACTTTAGAAGCACAATAGTATAAAAGCACAATCGAAACGACCGTTCTTTATGATATCGAATTCAGTTAATATTTTTTGATGACTTAATCAATATTTTGGAATTGTTCACTTGTTTGCACAAAGCATCTGCGTCAATGGTCGCAGTCCCGATCTAATTTCCGTATCTAATTGATTTATTCAAAACTTATTGAAGTCTTTATTATTATTTATTTATTCAAAACTTATTGAAGTCTTTATTATTTATCACAAGTTTGACATCAACCAATGAACTTTCAAACGTGAACAAATGAAACGTGATTAAACTTAACAATCACCAACAAATAACAAAAGAAAAAGTATCGAGAAATTACTTTCCCTTTTTGTCAAGCGACGAGACGATGTGAATATAAAGCCATATTTGTTTCAATTTTTTAATTCACGTTGCAGGCGCGTGACATGAAAAGTTTGGTTTGGTTGGTTTGGTTTGATGGATTTTTTTTCTCTCATAACAGTTCAGTGAACATATTATTTTACACAATCTGTATTCAAACCTATAAATATAAGCCACAGCTATGCATTGTGGCGTTTAATAACGTGTGAACATCAATAATAATAATAAACTTAAGATATATCGCAGACTAGATGTATATTGGTAAGAATCGGAAGCTATTGTTTTTCAATGATTTATTTCTCAATAAGAAAACTTAGCCAACAAGTGATTGTGTAACGTGTTTTCATAATACTGCGATTATTTTTACTTGCCTAATCAATTTTATTTAAATAATTTTTCTTTCAAAATGTGCAACTTGCAACAAAAAATGTTAATAAATTTTGAAGTGTATCACCGATCCATCCGGATCCATTACAAGCTATCAATTGTTTTTTAATTAGAATTTATTGCAATCAAGCATACATTATCACATAATCGTAGTCTTAAACAAATAATCAGTAGGTTGAATGTGAAATAGTTGATAATGTACTTCATCAATTGTTCAATTCAAGGAATATCGGTTTTTATTTTGAATAGAAATTATGCGCTTTATAACTGAAAATGTGTATGCATAACATATTTTAATGCTTGTACGCAAATGTGTAAAACAAATGAATTCCAAGATACAATTCATTATTGTAGTGCATAAAATTAATATCGGAACAAATGCGACATCTATCATTATTTATCATTAAAACTTACAAGCGCATCGAATGCAAAGTATTTGAATTGAATTTCTCACATTAAATGCATATCCAACATGGTTGAAGAAAATCATATTTTATATTTTACTCAAAATTAAGAAAATGCAGATATTAAAAAAACGTTATTTCTACAATTTACTGAGAGTGCAATTAATTGACTTGTTGTCACTGACTTAAAAACGCCTTTCAAAACAAATGCTACAGAAAGACAATCAACGAATACAATTGTGCAGTAAGATCAAAAACACCATTCAGTGTTTCCAAAATAATGTTGATTAATTGATAAGCATAAGTACAGATAGAAATTTCCATTCAAGAACTGAATTTCAATTAACCGCTGTAAATCGATCGTAATGTGAGTGTGTGGTACCCTGTACCCTGTACGCAAAAATTTGTTAACACAATAAACAAAATTGTTAGAATCATTCAGGAATAGAAACCATTAAATTTTCAGCCATGGATGATGACCGCATAGTGGATCGGTTAAATGGAGATATATCCAGTGCAAATGATGATTTTTGTATAAAAAGTGTCCAAAATATAGGCATCTTACGGCATTTTCGTCAAAGGAAACTCATATTGTTTTGCGAAAAAAATGCACACAAAAAATACATGCATACTTCAGCTATACAAACTGTGTAGCAAATCAATGTGTATGTAAAATTAGTATGGACTACACACATTGTACATACATATGTACACAGTTTGTATAGCTGAAGTATGCATGTATTTTTTGTGTGTGACCCACATGTGGGTCCTCGAACATTAGAATGTCGGTTCCATTGTTCTTTCAGTTTCTAGCAAGGCGATGAAACGAGGTGCATGTAGTGCCTACTACGCGCCCAGATGTGCTCTCGGAAGCACAAATATGTGTTCTCAGTGGTACAAACGGACGCGTAGTAGGCACTACGTGCACCTCGTTTCATCGCCTTGGACTCTAGATGGATTTTTTGGTGAAAAATGGCACTTTTGTATGAGAAAGTACTCAAAATAGGGATTTTTCGGCATTTTCGTCAAAGGAAAATCATGTTCTTTTGCGAAAAAAATATAGGTCTTCCTACAATGGAAATTCGTTTCCATTGTTTGTTCGGTCCCTAGATGGGTTTTTTATGAAAAATTACACTTTTGTATGGGAAAGTATGTAAAATGACATTTTATGACGTTGGAAGTTCGAATAAAACTATTATTATTTCGCTAAAACAATTAGTTTTTGATTTTCTACTTTCGCTAAATTTATTTTTACTTTAACCGTAAATGAAGATGCTACATTTAAAAACCTGTTAAAAATTCCTTACACAAAAGTAAAAATCCACTTTTGAGCATAATTTGTCATTTTCGGTTTACTTTAAACGGGGGAAGAGATATCGTACCAAATTCATCTTATTTTGGTTTCAAAAACGCATTTTCTCATAGTATGGGACTACTTTAGTTAGAGTATAAGTTGTTTTGATTATGGAAAAACTTAAAACATGTTATTTGAAGATAAAATGTAATGAATTCGTAAGAGAAATTAGATAAATTTCATGTGTTGGATTTTCAGTGCGGAAAAGTTCATCTTACGGATGTAAGACATCTTATTTCAAATCGTAATTAATTTGCTAGTTAACGAAAGACATAAATGACTTTAGAATGTTTATGCAGTTTAATATATATACTATAGCAACTAAAACCCCCGCACACAAAAAAAACTCTCATACAAAATGTATACACCGTGTGTAGATAACCATTTACTATACATAATGCACACACATTTTACATATTGGGTGTATGCAAAGAAAATGTCGATTTTTTCGGTGAAAAGAAAATTTCATTTCATAACTAAATGAATAAGCACTTCAACCAATGTATTCGCCATCGTTAGCTATGACTTCACGCCATCTTTCAGGAAGTTTGTGGATTCCGCGTCGAAAGAATTCCTTATCTTTTGAAGCTATCCAGTCAGCGACCCATTTTTGTATTTCTTCAAAGTTTTTAAAGCGTACATCGGCCAGGTAAATTTGCCTGTCAAAGTGTTCTTTCTTTTTTTTAACGATCTTTGCACGATGTGGCTTGGCATTATCATCGTGAAAAAAAACTTTGTCTTGTTTAGTCGCTATTCGTGGATGTTTCACCTTCAATGCTTGCTCCATTTTGATCAATTGTTGTTCGTAGCACTTATCATCAACCGTTTGGCCAGGTTTCAGCAGCTCATAATACACGACACCTTCCTGATCCCACCAAATGCACAGCATAACCTTCTGGCAATGAATTTCTCGTTTTGACTGCGAAGGTACTTCAATTTTTTTTGGAAGACCTGGCCGTTCTTTGTCTTCCAAGTCAAAATCACCACTTTTGAATCTCGCAAACCATCGTTCACAAGTTTTTTGAGTTGAAGCATGTTCACCGTAAGCTTCTACTAACAAACGATAACTTTCAGCAGCGGTTTTCTTCAAATGAAAGAAGGTTATTAAAGTTCCCCGCAAAACCACTTTTTCAGGCACGAATTTCGACATTTTTGAAGCAAAAAAAAAATCTTTGTTGTTTACACTTCAGCAAAATGACATATACTGAAATTTATAGCGTAATGACAGACAAAAAAAAGAAAATGGCCGCGGTGTGCTCCGATGCACACAACGCTAGTTACGCCATCTGTTATCTAAATCGACATTTCTTTTGCATACACCCAATACATGAATACACATTTTTTATACATAAATGAGAACATTTCCAATTGATTTTTCTCAGTTATCCGGTAGGAAAAACGTAAAAAATTTCATGAAAAATTGGTGTACATAATTTTATATTTATTTTTATATGCAATTTCAAATAGGAAGCCTTGGAATTCAGGCCAAATCCTGAGAATCAATGGATCAGCCTGGGCAAGTGACATTACTAGTTAATAAGTCTTGAATTTTTGTTTACTATAGTCAAAGATTCATTTATTTTTACGTTTTTCCTACCGGATAACTGAGAAAAATCAACTGGAAATATTCTGATTTATTTATAAAAAATGTGTATGCATGTATGTAAAATGTGTGTGCATTATGTATAGTAAATGGTTATCTACACACGGTGTATACATTTTGTATGAAAGTTTTTTTTGTGTGCAGTTGAAGGTTCCATTTATAAAAAGTGATAGCTATATCATTCATATTTGTATGACATGTAGACATTCAAACGAGTTTGATGTAATTCATATCATTGATAGAACTGCTTAATCAAAAAGCTTTTACATCACATATGATCATTCTGACAATGTCAATGTGTTCAGTGGCTCTGAAATTACATAAAAATGTATTTTTAATGGTACAATCTAATGAAAGCATGCTTTGATGGAAGGCTAAAAAAGTAATGACTAAGATCATCATATGCCCTTTGAAATTTGTGAACACTCATTGAACAAGAAAATCATAATCTTTGGGTTATTATAATTTGGATAATTTCATCTAGAATTGTTCGAAATTGATTCATATTAATTGAAAGATTTAATATCATTATTTGTCATAAGCTGAATTCAACTTTAATGTTAAGTACACTTTTCCCTCTTTAAAAAGTCTTAGTGAAATTTTAACTCAATAATTAAATAGAGATTTCACTTTTAAAAGGTTGAATCGAAATGAGAAATTTAATGCTAATAGATAAACTATCTAAAATCAAACGCAAAATCATCTATTGGCTTATAACTCAAAACTTCCACAGCTGTGATTTTGTACTTTACATTGTACAATGTAATAATCGAAAATGATTTAACTGAAATTTCTCCGTTTATGAAGTGCGTTCATTTGATATATGAGATTTTGCGCACTGTCAGGTCAAGTCAGATCAAATAGTGAAAAATCATAAGAAAATTCGAATGATTTTGGTCATTACCTAAACCATAAAATCTAATTATAGTTAATAATAAATAAAAACTACGTAAGCGTACTGAGCTTAAAAAGTAACTAGTACTTATACACGTTTGTAATTAAAATTTTCTTTTATAACATTTCAATAAAAATTTTAATGTTTAAATCAATTCAATTCTTTCAAAAATAAACATTTAAATGAATTCAAATCAATGGAATAGTTCAGAGGAAAATGTCATATGGAAAAGTTCCGTGGAAAAATTACAAACGAGTACTAATATACGAAAAATACAATAACAAGTACGTTCAATTTTACAAATTCTTTCGTATTTCGAATTCTTAGATATGAAGATGAGTAGTGATGAGTGTTTCATTAAATATCTTTGTATGAATCATCGTCAATGAAACAAATTTTCCGCAAAGACTTAGAGCAAGTCTTTAAGATATTTGCAAGAAACTATACTAACGCTGACATGGTGAACTTTCAAACTCTGTACAAAATGAATGTGTTCATTTAAATGATTTTAGCAGGAATTTTTTCGAATAGAATACAGCATTGTCGTAAAGACAAATTGAACTATATTGTTTGAAAAGATTTTGTTGTTATAAATGCGTATATTTTTGTGTATGCTCTCAACTTTTGATTTTCCCAGTCGTAGAATATTGAAAATAAATTTGAAATGTTTTTTTTTTTTAAATAAATATTCATTCATATATGTAAATTACATTCTTCCGACCTATACAGTGTGTACAGCGTTAATTGTCTTTTAATCAAAAAGTACTCTCTAATGGAATTTCAAGTCATGTGAGAATATTTTTTATTCTCATTTATGTAGCAACATTTATTTCTGTGAAAAATGAAAATGTGCTAGTATGAAAGATCGTTATTTTAAGGTTATTAAAATCGTTATTGTAATTACAGCTAATTGAAATTAAAAAGAATTTAGTTGATCGCACTTTTTCTCATTTTCAGAAATGTAATTAATATTAATGAAAAAAATGCCTGAAAAACTAAAAGTTATTTTTGATACTACATGTTTTCTTGATTCGATTTACAATGATTTGTGGTATTCGGCGTAGACTAACCTAAGTGAAATCTCATGAAGCTTAAAATTTCAAAAATTGAAACTAATTTTACTCTCTTTACAGTACCGTTTATTACTCTCTACCGGATTAGGTTTATACTGATAATATGTAGTATTATCCATATTTATTATTAGATAAATCCATAATGGGTGATAGTTAAGTAGTAAACTCTCTCAGATATGACAAGAACTCTACTAGGCATGAGTTCAGCTCTTCTAGTTAATGCAACAAAATTAACGCACGACAATTCCTATAGCTGTATATGTTAATGGCCCATCATTGATGGCCCAAATTCAAGAGTACATTATCATTAAATACTTTCGTCTATTGTTCAATGCAAATTTTGTGCTAGTTCTCACCAACTAATTTCAATGCATTTTCTTTTTCGTTAACAGATATCTGTTGCAGATCTATTAATAACACGAAACTCTGCACAAACGCACACAATTTTGAAAAATGTACAGCAAATCCATTCAAATCATGTATAAATGGAGCCGACAATCAAACAATATGTGCATGAAATTTGCACATTGTTGGCAAATGGTATTTATGATTGGTGTGTTCATGCACTCGATTAACTTTTGTAATGGTCATGGTCGCTTGATTGAACCTCCTAGCCGGTCATCAGCTTTTCGATATGGATTTCAAACTCCTCCAAATTATAATGGTGAGTAAAAACAATTTATTAAAAAAAAAATGATTGTAAATGATATGCCTTAGTTCAGGTGCTAAAAGAAGACCAGTCGATATTTAAAAAATTTAATTCAAAATAGTTTATATTATTTTATGGTTATTTGAATATTTTCCCAGATCATGAATTGTATTGCGGTGGCTACGCCCGACAACAAAGAAATGGAGGGAAATGTGGAGAATGCGGTGATGCATGGGGTAAGATATTTAAGAATAATTTTCATAAAAATTGTTCTCTAAAAATACCCAATGTAATCAAAGTATTAACAAGATATAGTGTCAGATCATTTAAATCAAACAATATGTTTTAAATTTCGTTTTTCCGTACACACTACGTGTGTTTTGTACCAATTCAAATTGACTTTGATTCGAAACTAAGATTCGATTAATTTAATAATAATTATTAATTTTATGTGATAATACTCAATTTATACACAATATATATTATTTTTTCAACTTATTTTCAAATAAAAAATGTCTGTCAGTTAAAACTTTTAATAGACTCCGTTGTCTTATGAAGAAAAGTATAAATAGCTTCTATTATAAATCTCTTTCAACTTTTTTTATTCTACAATCAGATATGCCACAGCCGAGACCAAACGAATACGGAGGAAAGTATGGGCAAGGCGTTATTGTGAGGAAATATCATCCAGGGGCAGATATCACAATAAGAGTAGAATTAACAGCAAGTCACATGGGGTATGTTGCAACTAATCAAGCAATAATTTATATTCGTAGTGTTAACTTAATGTATAAAACATGAGTTTTTTTCTTTTAAAATGTATTTAAGTTGAAATGTCTGTAAATGCACCCAAAACAATACTAGTTACTAATCGAAATGTAATAGATATTCACTTGTGCTATCACTGCCAAAAATGATAAATTGCACCAAACTTGATATTGTATAGTTTTTTTTATATTTATTATTATTATCATGGTTAGGTACTTTGAATTTCGAATTTGTCCAGAAATTGCAGCGAAACAAGAATGTTTAGACAAACATGTGTTAGAATTATTGGGCGGAACACCAAGCATTCCACAACCAAATGATTTAAATACACGTTTCTATCCGAGAAATGGAAGCCGGATATACGATATTAAAGCTCGTCTTCCACCAGGTAGTAAATCAATTTTTTTTAAATAACATTTCATGGTGAAAAAAATCAATTAAAATGGCTTGCATTTAGGTTTTGAATGTGGAAATTGTGTATTGCAATGGCGTTATATCGCAGGAAACAATTGGGGAATGTGTGAAGATGGTACCGGTGCTGTTGGTTGTGGTCCACAAGAAGAATTCCGAGCATGTAGTGACGTTTCTATAGGTATTTATTTATTTATTTTCATCAATAATCACTACAGTGGCCGAAATAAGGATACCGACACACACGTTTTTCGAAAAAAAAAGTTATAAAATGTAATATAAACAGATTTCTATTATTTTGTATATAAATCTATTTATTAACTATTTTTACGCATTTCAGAAAAGAATTGTATAAAAATATTTTATTTTATTCGAATTTTTTGACTTTTTTCGATTTTTGGCATGTTTCAAGTGCGAAATAAGGAAAACCGACACTTGATGTTTTCGGCTCAAAAAGAAAAGAAGAAAAAAAAGGCAAAAAAAATGAAAAAAAAGGAAAAAAAAAAAAAAAAAAAAAAAAAAAAAAAAAAAAAAAAAAAAAAAAAAAGTCAATGTTGTTTTCACTGATATGGTTTGTGTTTGTCATAATTTACCGTTATGCACCTACACTGACACTTTCGATGACTATTTACTTTTGAGCCGAAAACATCAAGTGTCGGTTTTCCTTATTTCGCACTTGAAACATGCCAAAACTCGAAAAAAGTCAAAAAATTCGAATAAAATAAAATATTTTTATACAATTTTTTCCTGAAATGCGTAAAAATAGTTAATAAATAGATTTATATACAAAATAATAGAAATCTGTTTATATTACATTTTATAATTTTTTTTCGAAAAACGTGTCGTGTCGGTATCCTTATTTCGCCCACTGTATGTACAATAGCATCATATCTGTTCAAAATAAATCACATTTATATTTTTTGATTTTATTTGTGAAGGTGAGCATGCGGCAGCGCCTCCTTTGCGACCAATTCGCCCTGGAACCAAACCAACGCATCGTGCCAAAATTACAGATGCCACCAAAAGTACGCCTTCAACCGATGTGGAAACATTTGAAGAGCCAGTATACGACAATTCATCGCGTTATTTGGGAGCTATCGTCATTATACTGTCAGCTCTATTGGTGGTTCTTTGTTTATTATTTGCCATTTATCTGTATCATTATCACGGAAATCGTGTTAAACAGTTTATGCACTGGAATCAACAACATCAGAAATCACCATCGGTTAATTTGTCTTCGTCCAAACCGGTTTCGATCGTTTCTCCAGCTTATCCCCCTCCAGCATTCGATCCGCCGGTGCCACCTCCACGTACCAAAAGATTGTCACAAACACTCAACGAAGTGACCGCTTTTGAACCAAGCGTTATCAGTGGTTATACAAGATAAAATAGTCATAAGAAAAATGGAAATAACCGCGATTCCAATTTTTTTTTAAAGCGTTTATAAGAGAGAGAGAGAGGGAGCATTTTCATAGCATACAGAAATCTTTCGAAAGAGTTTGTAGCCAATTTACTATTAACTGATTAGTTTGTAGATCCAATTCATTTTATTTTAAAAAATAAATGAGAAGAAAAAAGAATGATTCAAAGAAATTGCGATTTTCATCGCATCATATTGTACAATTGGTACAAATTTTAAATAACTTTGCCAAATAAACTTAATTTAATATCAACATGTTCATGGTAGCCGCTAAATATTATTTTTGATTTAACAACTCATATGAAAAATGTTGATGTCCCAAAAATTTGTGATTCTTTAAGTTGAAAAAAATTATTTATTGGTAAAAATTATGTCTGGTCATTCCTGATAAATTATTTTTACCGTTCAAATTCCCCTTTTAATATAATAGCATTGATATAAAAAAAATCCGAAAATGGATAAATAAATTCATCATTTATATAACAAATTTGGTCAAATAGTGCACAAACTATTTGCTGAGCAATTTGAATCATTCACCAAAATTAATATTGAAATTCATATGAAAAATGAATTTAAAAAAAATACCAGAAAAATGATATCAAATAAATATTGAATATTTTAGAAAAATCTTGTATTTTAATTTCAATTTTCAGTATCATACTAGTATTTATCACAGCAAACGTTTTCGTTTGAGAAATTTTTCCTCACTTTCGAATTATTTTGTTTGTATTTTCAAACTGTATTACCTTTTTCGTAGCAAATATCATTCGACTATAGAGTATCCATAGTACAGTGATCATATTGATTTGCAAAAGGGTTTCAATAGTTGCAAATGTTAGAATGATTAATCCTTTTCAATCCTTCACAACAAGATCAATAACAACAACAAACTGTTAAAGACCTATTCACCATTCCTAAATGCCTGTGGTTTGCTTTGAATCCATCATATCACTGCTCCTCTATTAGTCAAGTCTTGGATTTCTTTTTTATAATAAACATATATAATTCTCATTTAATTTGAATTTAATAGAGTTAAAATACCGTGTTTCATGTACTTTGCTATTACTCACAAATGTCAATTTTTCAAGTACATTTTAAGTTTGAATTTGTTCTTTTATTTATTCTTTTTTTGAGAGGAAATAAGTGAATTGCTCTGGAGGTATTTACTGAATGTTTTGAAAATGTACAGTGAAATTATATGATGAAATTGCCTATACTCTAAGGTCGTTTAGCTATATTATATCTGCATTTTCAAGTGCATTCATGAGTCATGCAATTTAAGATGCGATTGTTGCAATTCCAGTTGGCGAAAAAAGTGTACATGTAAGCAAGTTTAACAAGTTTGTGTTTAGGTTGAACAGTGATAGCAATAATTATTTATGCACATTGACAACAGTATTTTACAAAAAATGGTTAAAAACACAACGGCAGATGGTTTTTCCGTACGTTCATATGCTTGTTAACCAAATCCAATACATCTAAAGAATTACTGAACAGATTTGTCTGTATTGAACAAATCATTCGAACCTCCACCATGAACCACAATAACATTGCAAATTGAATCCAAAATGCACATAGCACATACGATCATTACTTTGCAAAATTGATTCGAAAAAGATCTCCGTCATTGTTTTATTATTTCTGAGAAAACAAGAGATAACAACGTAATCAATACAAAAACCGCAACGAATTCTACAGCAATATCACGATTGTTTAAAGTTTCATATTTCATTATAGTTTTATCTGTGTTCAAGTTGTCATATTATTTCTTGAATTCTTACATTTTTAAGTGAAGATTCAATCATTTTTTTTGGAAAATAAAATCAAATTGTTGTCAAAATTATGCAAAAGAATTATGAACAATGATACTTCAATAATAGATATTTAGTTTGTGCCACAAAAATGCAGTTTTATAACATGATTTTTGCTGTGTTTATTTTGTTACATATGATTCATGTGACAAACCAACAACAACATTTTGATATTCCGTCAAGTCCATGTCCACATATATTTCAATATAAAGTCGAAGAAAATAATTGGATTGGAGAACTTAGCAACATACCTAGTCCTTCTATACAGCAAAGTGAAGTGATCTTACATTTAACATTATCTCTGAAAGCTGCAACAACGGTAAGCAGTTTAACGTTTAATTTAGGGGCTTTTATGTTTAAATGTATATTCTTACTTTCGTGAATATTTTGTATATATCGCATATAAAATGCTATATATTTGAATATATTTGTACCGTTTTTAGGAATTATATACGTCAGATTCATGAAATATACACAATATTTATAGAATACACATTTAAACACAATTATTCACATTTATTTGTGCAACAATATTGCCTGATGGATTCGATGTATATTGAACGAATATATGTCATGAATATTATGTTAATTATGTATATTATGCATATTTCCTATAAACGGTGTATACTTGTGAATATATGTATGATAAAAGCCCCTAACGTTTAATATATAAACGGAATGAACAACACACACACACACACTTTTTCGTGGTATTGATTTTTAGTTGTTCAATATTAATTGAACTTGAAAGGTATAGTTCAAGCATACATTCAGAATGGAGTGATAAAGCCTAACTTGATTAACACCTGAGATTATGAAGAATTAACGCGTAATACACATATGTTTATTGCAAATATATTTGTTATAATAATTTACTGTTTTAACTTTCTAATCGCAAATTATACATTTAATTCATTCACATGTCAAAATTCAGAGAATTGTCATTATTTTTTTAATTTCATGTTGGAATAAAACCAGACAATTTTTTAGCTCAGCAATGTTTAACTTATAATGTAATATGTTGCATACAATGTCTGTGTATTCGTTCATTTCACTCAAACAAGTAATGAGCAAAAATCACCTTCACCAAATGATGCGAATACTTGATAACGATTTAATGTTATAAATATAAAATAAACATCATCTTTAATTGCGATCTAAAGTCGACTTGCATTCAAGACATATTGATTGTAAATTCAATGAAGTAGATTTTTTTCACGATTCGCCTAAACATTTTTTTGTTGAATGTTTTTATTAATGTGGTTTCAATTTTCTCCAGTCTTCTAATGATGATACCTGTTCAGTTAGTAGAACTTGTTTCTTGTTTGCTTGTCAGTGAAGAACTGAATATATTTCGTCATAACAATTTACAATACAATATGGAGATGCACCGCAGTGCCGCCTCACGCATAATCTTATAAACATTTTGTCAAAGGTGTTACCACCTTTGAACATCCTCCCCCCCTGAAAGGAGTGAGGTCACAATCAGTGTTCGGTAAAGATACTTATCTGAGTTTTTAGATAAGATAAGATATTTCAAAAATGTGACTCACAATATAAAATTCAAAATATTTCTACAAATCAATTCATAATTGCAAATCATTTCTTAAACTAAATCGTTTCTTTCTAACTTCGTTATCAATGTTTCGCACTGCTGGAGTTCTTCCTCCATTCGCTCGTGGACTGTATTCATTCGTCCATACAATATGTTTTTAATCAATCGGTTACTTCGCTCGGTAACTTCACTAATTTCGTAATGGGTCGCACAATTTCGGTAGTTGGTGTCCTCAATTTAACTGATCGCACTAAATTATCTGCTTCTGGATAGGTTTCAATTAGTTGCGCAATAGGCCAAAGCCCGGTGGTGAATTATCAATTTTGAGAATGACTAAATCACCCACCTCAATATTACATTCTTTCTTATTCCATTTGTATCTGTTTTGTAATGTGCTAAGATACTCTTTACACTAATATTCCAAAAATCCTGTTGGATTTTATCAAGAATGTTTTGTTGCTTGATTTTATTTATTGGGATATCGCTCAAATCTGTAGACAATGGTTGAATTGTTCGCTCGCCAATCACCGCATGTGCTGGCGTTAAGTAGTTTAAATCAGTCGGCTCATCTGATAATGGAACAAGTGGACGGCTGTTTAAAACTGCTGTTATTTTTGCAAATAACGTCTGATATCGCTCAAATGTAAGGATCTGGTTGCACAAAAATCGCTTCATATGATGTTTTGCTGATTAGACAGCTGATTCCCACATTCCTCCGTGATGAGACTCTCTCGGTGTTACAAATTTCCATTGAATCCCTTTACCATTCAACCAGTTGTTCATTTCTTCGGATTGTCAAGTCTTCCGAATATCGCACAATTCGTTATTCGCTCCAATAAAATTCTTAGCATTGTCGCTCAATAATGCCGCTGGCATTTGATAAATGGATGCCAATCGTGCCAAAGACCATAAGAACTGCTCTGTGGTCAAATTAGAAACACATTCAATGTGTACCATTCTCGTTGACATGCACACGAAAACTGCTGCATATCCTGTATCAATTGATTTACATCGCCCTTCATATCGTTTAACTTGAATCGGCCCAAAATAATCCACACCACAATATGCAAATGGTCGTGAATTTGTCAATCGTTCCTTTGGCAAATCGCTCATTAATTGGTTTCGCTGTATTTTTGCATATCTCGTACAGTTAATACATTTTTAACTATTGCAACTGCGGCTTTTCTCGCTACTATTATCCAATATTTCATTCTAACATAATGCAACATTAATTGCAATTTTCCGTGAAGTGTCTCCTTATGAGCTTCTTCCAATAATCGCACAGTCATAGTTGAACTTGCTGGTAGTATAATTGGGTATTTCTCGTCGTATGTGACATTCAAATTTGTCAACCGCCTTCGCACACGCATAATTCCATTTGAATCCACAAAAGGATTTAATCGTACCAAATTACTTGTTGATTTGATTTCATCTTTTCGCTCTAACCCTGCCAATTCTGCACTAAAATATTTGAATTGCGTATACTTTATCCAATAACTTCTCGCCCAATTTAATTCATTTGTCGTTAATATTCCCAACATTTGGGTTCCCTTTTGTCCTATCGTTTTGCCTTTCGCAACTTTCTTAAATAAATTCTTAAGCAATGGAATAGCTTTCATAGCATAAGCTGTAACTCGCACTGTTTTCTTCATAATACTATATCGCTCTAATAAGGGTATCTCACTTATCGATAGCCATTGCTTCTGATTTACACTCATAATGCTTTTTGATACTGGACGATATTCGATCTGCACTATATCTTTTTCATCCGTTGACATTTCTTGTGTTTCTTGCATTTTGTCTTCGACTCGCTCAAACATAAACTGCGAACCATTCCACCATAATTGATTTCCAATTAATTCGCTCGGCTTCAAACCTCTTGAAGTAATGTCAGCTGGGTTCTGTTTCGTATGGACATAATTCCATCGCTCTTTTTCTGTTTTTTCCTGTATACTGCTTACTCTTTTTGCAACGTATGTCTTTGGTGTAGATGGACGACTTGCTATCCACGCGAGAGTAATCTTTGAATCTGAATAACACTGGTATGGAACATATTCCAAATTGCATTTCTTTCGCACATTTCTCATTAATTTCGCTAGTAAATTCGCTCCACATAACTCTAATCGAGAAATGCTCACCGTTTTAACTGGTGCCACCTTCGTTTTGGCTGCAAAAAAATTGCCCCAAATTGAGTTGATACTCGTATATCGCACATAAATTGCTGCCGAATATCCGATCTCGGATGCATCACAGAACCCGTAGAGACTAATCTCTCTTCCTTTTGTTTTTTGAATCCATCTGGGTACTTCTATTCTATTTCTCGCACTTAAATTCGTATAAAATGTCAACCATGCTTGTGACGTTTCTTTATCTAGTGGCTCATCCCATTTCACTTTCGATTTCCACAATTCCTTTAGAAAATGTTTCGCTCTAATTACAATTGGAGCTAAAAATCCACTTGGGTCGTAAATCTTAGCCACTGCACTCGAAATTGTCCATTTTGTAATCGGTTTCTCATTTTTCCAAGTCTTTTCTATCGAGAACTTGAACTGATCCCCAAATGGATCCCATTTTAATCCCAAAGTTGATGTTGATTCTTCTTTTAAATCCATCCATTGATCTTGATTGACTACTTCTTCGCCCAATTGTGGCAATATTTCTGGACAATTTGTTTTCGGACCCTGTATCAAATAACACTCGCACTAAAATGGTTGATCCCTTATTGTCATGTAACTTCACGCAGGCCGTAGTCAATACAAGCAACCTATGACTCTGCGCAATTGAAAATTTTGCGCACCATTGTTGTTTGTAGCCCAATGTGGCTGAAAGGTTGCTACATTGCTTGGTTGTTGCACTGCACGTATCGTTTGTTGCATTTGGCTTGCACCGCTTGTTGATGGCGTTGTTGCTGGCAATTCGTTAAGATTAATCGTCCTAGTTGTCATTACTGCTGAACTAGATAACCATGTGTTATGCTTGAGCCCCTTATTGCAGCGTCTGCATGGACCTGATTTGCAGCTCTGAGAATTTGCTCGATGATTCGGTGAAAAACAGTTCAAACACAAATTTAATGATCGCACACGATTTTGTCTATCTCGCCCGCTCAGCCTTTGAAAATCTTTGCAATGGAATAATGTATGTGATCCATTACAATGATAGCACTTTAAGTCTCTTTCACTTGAGTTTGAATTGCTTCCTGTTTTTCCCGTTGTGTAACCGTTATTCTCCTTAAATGGTTTCTCTTGTTTCGGTGCTTTGAATGTTGTATGTGACAAATTCAACTATCCTCGCGCTTTTCTTTCCAAAAAATCTAAAACTTCTTTTAATGATGGCATTTCTTTCAAATCTTGAGTTGTTTCCCAAACACTCACTGTTCTTGGTGGCATTCGCACAATTATGCCGTAAATCAACATGTGTTCCCAATGCCACTGGTGACCCAATGACTTTCAATTGTCTAATCGCTCTTTTCGTGTTGTCGATGATTAACCGTAAATTCTCGTATGATTCTTGCTTAAAAACTGGTGTCTGATACCAATCATCCAAATATGCCATGATAATTCGATATTTATTATCAAAAACATCAGCTAATGTTTCGTATGCCGTCTGATAATTATTTCCGACTACTGTCCAGCCAATAAGTACTCGTGCTGCATCACCTTCAAGTGATTTCATTAAATAATGGTGTAAACGGATCGGCTTTACCTAAAAGTAAATGCGCTCTCCGTTTCACATTTCTCCCCTCATTTATTTCTATGATAGAACCGACTCTTCATGCGCATGAAAGAGATGTTGTGCGGCGCATTGAGTTGCACACATTTTAGGATAGACACAGATATTCATGCGCATGAAAGAGATGTTTTTCGGCATACTGAGATGCACGAATTGAAGTATAGACCGAAATAGTAATAAGCATGAGTGAGAACGTTAAATTAAGAAAGAGAAATATGTTACATTGTATTCCATTGTATAGCAGATTGATCCCTTTGTAATTTTTGTATAAAAGGGCGTGTGCAGTGATAGTGGTTGTTCAAATTTGCTCACACGAAATCTCTCTATAAAGGAATCATTGAAAATACAATAAGTAAATAAAGAAAAATTTATAAAAATATAAAGAGAAAAAGTGTTTAACTTAGAAATACCATTCGGACACCGTACAATGGAACTTTTGAATTTCGTCCAAATTGTTTGCATTATGTATCAAACTATCATACATTGCTCGCCATTTGCACTATGAAAACAAAACATAACCTCAAATTTCATAGTATTTTGTATGAAAGAAAAAGAATTCAGATATCAGTAATTATGAATGTTTCGATGCAGATATTTAAAATTCAAGTTTATTGGGCATAAAAAATAATATATTTTGAATTTCATACATAAAGCAAAAATAAAAATTAATGTTTTTTTTTAACAATTTTAATCGATCAGATTTTGATCGGTATTGAACATTTCATGCAGATATTTGGAATGTAAGAAATTTACGTACTTTTTTATGTTATTCGAACTAAATCAAACGTAAAGCATAATTAAAAAATACTATTGTCTTTATTAAGTTTTCAATTAATCAGATTTCACCTTAATAAGTGAAAAACTTGAAAAAAAATTTTTTCTACGGTTAAAGTAATTTTTAAAATAACTTTCAAACTAATAATCATCTATAAAGTAGAAATAACACATCCTTAGTTCAGTGGCTCTTAGTCTATACCGGTGATTTACTTCTACTTAAACTTTAATCAGTAAGTCCAGCTTAAATCTAATTGGTTTCGGCTTCAGTGCCTTTATTCAAGTGTGAAATCCAGAAAAAAAATCCATGAAATCTGGTCAATTCGCTCAAATTCCGCACCAATTACTGAAATCCTTTTGAAATTCAAAAAAAAAAAAAATCGATGAAATTCGCTCAGTTGAATTGTTGTAGCAAGACGAGAAAAAAAACCGTTCTTGGTTGGCTCATGTGATTCAGCACAAAACGTTTTACAGGCATTCAAAATGTTAGGTTATGTTTGCTCTAACGGTTAGAGTCTAACCTCGTGTTTCATGAAAATCCAAACCAAAAAATCGTGCGTTTTTTCTTTCAATGATGATTCGCTCAACAAAATAAAATTCAGCATTCAAATTAATCGCTTTGATTGTTTCGCACAAAATTCGCTCAAAAAATAACACAATTCATGCTCTGCTCAAATTCGCTCAGCAACAAAAAAAAAATCCAATTTCGCACAATTTTTCTTTTCATTTCATAAATCTGTCTTCACCACAAAACAAAACCAGTAAAAATACGAATGAATGCAATCATTTAGTTGGTGATGAAATTCACATCGCACGATGCTGTGATTTTGCCAATCGTATGATTCACTTCACTGTTATGTTGAACAATGGGGTCCTTTTGTTGTTGTTGTTGTATAGCGGTCAAAACACCGTAAGAAGGCAAGAAAAAAAAATCACTTTGCTTCAATTGATGAATCGCTCGAATCGAAATTAAAGTCTCTTTCCATCTTTTTCTCTTTTTTTTTTCTCTTTTTATTTCGCACAAAATTCGCTCAGAAATTAAATTCATGACCAAATCGCTCCAATTAATCGCACAAAAAAAAAAGTCACATTCGGTTGGACCAAAATGTTCAGAGTGAAAGGTTGTTCTTGTTTGCTTGTCAGTGAAGAACTGAATTTATTTCGTCATAACAATTTACAATACAATATGGAGATGCACCGCAGTGCCGCCTCACGCATAATCTTATAAACATTTTGTCGAAGGTGTTCCACCTTTGAAAATATTGGAAAGCAGAACGAAAATCATAAAAATTCCAAAATTGTTTTGCCTTTCCATTCACAAAATATTGAATATAATAATTGTATAATATTAAAAAAATAAACACAATTCTTTTACATTTCATTTACCAATTCAATAGCCAGATAATGTTGGTGTCATTACTATTGTTGGAACATCTCAGGAGGTAACACAAAAAATTATCAATCGGGAAACGTTAAGCTTCCACGTTAGATTTCCATTTCAAAATCCTATACCAAAATTAGTTCGTGTTGTCTACGATGGAAATCTTTTGTGCATTGGACCTGAGGGTATTTTATTCATTTTTATTGTTATTATTTATCTATAAAATCTAAACTAAATGTAATATCATATTGTTGAATATTTAAATAGAACAACCGAATGCACAAACTGTTGTCAGTCGCATCGATTTGAAACATGTTATGAATACGTACACAAATTTTCAACCGAGCAGTGCAAACAATATTTATAATTTCGATAGTCAAAAACCAAATTATGCACCAATTTCATCATCATATTTTCCAAACCAAGGGATGATGCCAACAATAATGCTACCTCCTCCTTTTCCATCTGTACCAACAAGACCTACACCACCACCAACAAAAAGAACAACAACAGAAAGAGTAGTAATCTATTCAAAGCCCACGACAATACCTACGGTTACAAATAATGATTTAGAAAGTATTTGTGGAACGCGGCATTCGGAAACCGAAATCACACCGTTGATTTTTGGAGGAGAAGAAACGCAAAGGGGTGATTGGCCATGGATGGTTGCAATATACCTCAATAAAGCCACTGGTCTCAGTTTTAACTGTGGTGGAACTCTCATTTCATCGAAAACAGGTTAAAACGCAATCTTTTATATCGTAGTTATAATATTAACAATTCTTCTAAAACAGTCATTACAGCTGCACACTGCATTCACACCTCAACAAAGAACTATCGTGCGCATGAAGTAGTTTTATATTTGGGACGATATAGCTTGATCGATTGGAGTGAAGTTGGTTCTATTGCAACTAATGTGGAAAAAATTATTATTCACACCGACTATAAACGACACAAAGATTCATTTGATGCAGATATTGCCATTCTACTGATGACTAAACGCATTGATTTCAATGAATTTGTACGACCTGTTTGTTTATGGCCTGGAAAATCAACCATTCAAGAAATAGAAGGGAAGAATGGGGTTGTTGTTGGATGGGGAAAGGATGGAACTGATCGTGTTGTTTCGAACATACCGAAAAAAGTAAATTTGCCCATTGTGAATTCAATAACTTGTGTTCAAACTAGCGAATCACTTTCCAAAGCGGTGTCAAATCGTACTTTCTGTGCAGGAAAGTAATATTCAATTTATTTATATCGTTCATAACGAAATTTAATCTTATTTTAACTTTCTGCGCAGGAACGCTCAATGGCGACGATGGCCCATGTCATGGAGATAGCGGTACTGGATTTTGTCTATGGTCTTATACCATCTGTTAACAGATGTTAAATAAATTTATTTAATAAATATTTAATCAATGTTTTTCCTTTCAGGAGGTGGATTAACCTTATACCACAATGACAGATGGACCTTAAGAGGAATTGTTTCTGCTGGTTTATCTGATATTAATACTGGCGCTTGCAAACTAATGGATTATATTGTTTTTACTGATGTTTCATTATTTACATCTTGGATAAAAACCAATAGTCAGTTTTAATAAGGCGATATTAAAGAATAATTTCGGAATGAATAAAACGATATTGCGAAATAAATTTCATGACGTTTCATTTAATAAATATAGTTTAGAATATGATTTTATTAAATAACAAGAGAAGACATAGACTGGAAAAGCTTTGACATCAAAATAATATGAATTATGGTCGAAATGGATATAAAATATGTTGCTTCATTGAAAACAACTAAAATCAAGATGTCTTACATCCGTAAGATGAACTTTCCCGCACTGAAAATCCAACGCATACAATTTATCCAATTTCTGTTACGAATTCGTTATATTTTATCTTAAAATAACATGCTTTACATTTTTCCATAATCAAAACAACTGATTCTATAACTAAAGTAGATCCATGCTATGACATTTTCCTTGGAAAGGAAACTTGTAGAGGAAATGCGTTTTTGAAACCAAAATAAGATGTACTACTGTGTACAAATATGAGTAAGACTTTCCAATTTAAACTTCTCGGTTGTATCGATTCGGACAAATGTTCTTATTTTTAGGTTGGCAGTACTGTCTTTGACATCTGTGTCAAATTTCAAGCCAATATCTTAATTTTTTAAATAGATTTTTTACATTTTTTCCATTTTTTTCTCAAAAGAAGTTATAATAAATTTGGTATGCAATATCAAATTTCGACAAACAGATCTTTTGAGATCATATATTGAACCTTCCTCTATCGAACTGTAATAAGATCCAGGTTTTTCAAACGACAGAAAATTTTCCTAGAAGTTGATGAACACCTAAACTTCTGAAAATCGGCTTGAACGACCATCAACTTCAAAAAAATGAGAAAATTTTTAGTGAAACATCGTCGATGAACTTTAAGAGTGATGTTTAGATCTCTTGGTACTCCACATAAATTATGAACACCGTTTCAAAAGCTTTTTTTTTTAGTTAAAAGTCTCAATTCACGTTTGGAACCAACCATGAAATTTCTTTGATTGGTTTTTTGAGATTTTTCCACCAAAAATTTAACCAATATCGTTCCATAACCACCGTATTCGCCTGACTTAGCTCCATGTGACATCTGACTATTCTCTAATTTCAAAAAACCGCTTCGAGGACACCGTTTTGACACGATTGAGGAGATAAAGGCCGAATCGTAGAAGGAAGGAACTGAAGGCCATTCCGGAAATCGAATTTCAAAGGTGTTTCGAAGATTGGACAATAAGTTGGCATAAGTGCATTGCATCCGGAGGGGATTATTTTGAGGGGGATGAATTAGATTTAGAAGAATAAATAAAGAATTCAAAAGTTCTAAATAAAGTTTTACTCATATTTGTACACAGTAGTATTAGGCACAATATCTATATCTCTCAGATTTTATAGATCAATAATAACAATAAGAATGAATAAAATACCCTCACGTCTAGTGCACAAAAGATTTCCATCGTAGACAACACGAACTAATTTTGGTATAGGATTTTGAAATGGAAATTTAACGTTTATTTATTATAATTTTATAATAAAATGCAGTTTTTACGTACTTTCACATGCGAATTGTAATTTTCCACTGAAAATCTTATCTGGGGACTAGAGCTGCCCATTGAACCGGACTGTTCAAGTTCGTTCGAGTTCGTTCGATGTTTTAAACATTTACATATTGTGCATCATTCACAATGCAGTACTGTCTTACTATTCTGTAATGGTTTACATTATAAATAATTCCGGTCATTTATCGTTTACATTATTATTTACAACAAAATATGAGTTTTCTTTGACGAAAATGCCGTAAGATGCCTATTTTGAACACTTTTCATACAAAAATCATCATTTACAATGGATATATATATCTCCATTTAACGGATCCACTATGTGGTCATCAGCCATGGCTCAAAATTTAATGGTTTCTATTCCTGAACTATATAGGATATCCTAACAATTCTGTATAATCGGATTTTTTTTTGGGCTCGTTGGGAATTAGAGCTGTTCACGAACCGAACTCGGACAGTTCGAGTTCGAAAATATTCCTATTTTGATGTTCGTGTTCGGTTCGAGTTGTTCGGGATAAAAATCTCAATTTCATTGACTTGCATTTTTTATGTTATTAACAACATAAAAGTATTTATCTCAAACCAATCATATAAAATAAAGAATGGATATTTACCAACAAGGATGTTGATAAAGTAAACTCACTAAACAACTAGTTGTTTAGCTGATTCACATTTAGTATTCGCGTATTCAAATTAAAAATATTGAATATTAATGAAACACATAAGAAAATTTTTAATTCTAACTAAAATAAAAAGCACATTAGTAGTGACAGTGATCCGAATCAGCAGAATTACCAACAATCCGTATTGTGGCGAATTCAAAACCAATTTGAAGGTGATGTGACCAAACGTTGGATTTTTTGTGTTGTGAAGCGTTTTTTGCCTTCATTTTGTGGCAATGGACGACGAACAAAATTCGAACTCTTCAAGTTCCAATTTTTGTGTTCGTGTTCGTTCGTGTTCCGTTCGAGTTGTTCGAGATAAAGAAAATATTGTTCGAGTTCGTTCGTGTTCGATAAAATCTCGAACGAACACGAACATGTTCGTGAACAGCTCTAATTGGGAATGAGCTATCGTGTTAACAAATTTTTGCGTACAGTGTACAGCGTACAGGGTACCTAACACTCACATTACGACGCTCTAAAAACTAGTTTTTCGTGTTCTCCTAGGTTCAAAACGCCGAGAAAATATTTTTGGGTGCCCTTAATTTTTTGACCGATTACAATACTTTTACGCACAACATGTGTGCGGAAAAGTAACATATTAAATCCATTCAATCCACACAATAAATTTTGAAATAGTTTCAGTTAATAATTTGGTTTTAATGAACATTAAAATGTCCAAATGTCCAATTCAAATAAGTTGATCCATTCTTCGAAACATAGAGTGAATTTTAAAATTCAACTTTATACAAAATCCCTTATCTTTTAATCTTTTGACTTCAATTTCAATCGATTTTGCTCACTAACTTTACATTAATATAAGTTTTATCACTATGAGCATAGAACATTAATAATCAGAATTAAAACCAAAAAGGATCAATTAAAATTTAAATATTTAAATACAAAAAGGAAGTCAAAGGAAATCCTTCTTATTATTATTTTTATATGTTGAAAAATTTTGTCAATTAAAGGTCTTCAAGGTTTTCTCATATTGATATTGAAATGTAAAAAAACAGAAAAATTGTGTCGATTAGAGCACTGGAACAATGAATTTTTGAAACAACTTTGTTTTTTCAAATTCGAATAAGTTTTGGTTTCGGTTATGAGATTTCTTTTAAAACTTGGGACTTGAAAATATTTATGGGCAATTAGGGGGGGGGTTGGAACGTTATAATAATTACCATGCGCATAGTAATGCACAGAGTAGGGGGGGCCCGAATGAAACCCACCCTACCGCAAATGCTCGGCCTGGAAAATTTCTCGTGTTGAAATTTTGAAAAATGCTAACGAATGTCAAGAGGGACGCCCTCCGCCCTTAAATAATATTATTTGTTATTATTTTTTCTATACTTTGTGAATGGTAAGTAGAAACTACAGATGCTACATTTAC
This sequence comes from Resseliella maxima, assembly GCA_029041755.1. NCBI lineage: Eukaryota > Metazoa > Arthropoda > Insecta > Diptera > Cecidomyiidae > Resseliella > Resseliella maxima. Next base: position 59,953 of record JAQOWM010000994.1, read on the forward strand.
TGTAAACTATTCAAAGATTTATGAATGCGCTTTGTATTTGCAAAAGTTTCACTTATTTATTCATGAAGAAAAAATAGTTCGACAGTTTTTTGTTTAGAACTTCATTTGCATTCTATATAAATAGAATGAAAGCAATTGATATGTTTAGTTTTGACCAACCTTCTGTAGATATAGATTTGCAAAATGTTGACCAATATTAAGCAATGGCCATCACAAGCGGTTCAATTTTATAAACTATTTGAACTATATCCACTCAAAAGAATTCATCAATTGCGACAAGTTTTGAATAATACTTTATGTATTGTGGGCTTAAGTGTTTTATATAAAAATTGGAAACCAAATTTATTCACAATTTTTAAATTGACCATAACTTGCACATTTGTTGTTTTCTGTATATATACTGTTTGGCATTATAGGAATCAAAATGTTATGGTTGTGCAAGTCTTTTGCTGCCAGGGACTATTCATCCCGGTTTGTATTTATGGTACACGAAAAAAATTATTGAAATATATATAATATTTATGTTTCAGAATACCATAAAACTACATATTTGCATAAAATTACGTCAAAAGCTTTGTGCATATGCTGATTTTGGTGAATTTTTGTATAAATCAAACGAAAAGATCAAATTGGATACCATTGAACCAATAAATGTACATAGGCGTATCGAGTGCATGATAAAATCAATTAAACGAACGTATTTAACATTAATAGCAATATTTGCCGTGGCTTCTGGTTCAACAATGACTTTTTCACTTTTTCCGGCTTACATGTGGTTCGTTAAGAAAAACTATGTGTGGTTACTACCAGTTTTAGTTCCGTTCACTGAATTAGATAATATGCATGAATTTTATTTAAATATTGCTTTTCAAATATGTTTCTCAACTTCTGCATTCTTTTCGGCAACGAGCTTGGATTTGTTTTTTTCACTTTGCATTTGTCATCATGGAACTGCAACCAAATTGATTGAACAATCCTTCTATGAATTAAACCAAATGTGGATCAATAATTGTCATACTGGTCTAATACGTAAAGCTAAACTTATAAATATACTACGACAATTTCAAGATTTGCACAAGTAATATTCAATTCATTTACATATATCGTTCATAACGAAATTTTATCTTATTTTTACTATGTAATTTTTCAAGTTATGCCGCAAAAATGAATAGAACATTTCAGGTTATTCTATTAGTGCAACCATTGATCACTTCTGTTGCAATCGTAATTTCACTATTTTGTGTAATGGTCAATTTTTGGTATGCAGGTATTGGATTCATCATATATGTGTATGCGCAATTATTATCTAATTGTTATATGGGCCAATCTGTTCAAAATAATGTAAGAGAAATATGTATTTAATTAGAGTTGCTTTAAAGCATTTATATTTTTTTTAGAACCATCGACTGTTAGAAATTTTGAGTGAATCAGAATGGATATTATTTTCAATCGAAGAAAAACGCTTGTTTTTAAATGTCCTGAAAAGTGCTCAAAATGCACCAGAATTTTGGATTGGAACGTACGTTAAATAATATACTATATTAATTCTATTATGACTTAGATAAACTATAGGGGTTCTGATGGTATTTCCCTGCCCAACAATTCGTCTGTTTATCTGCGGACCGCGAAAAACAATTAAAAATCCCGCACTTTGATCCAAACTAATTGTTCTA
>JAQOWM010000243.1:0-48635 GCA_029041755.1 Resseliella maxima
TTATAAGTTTCAGAGTTTCAACATTGAAGAAGGAGATTTGTGAATTGTTGGCTGATTTTTTGGTTTGGTATCGGGTGAAACCATTTGAACAAAAGGATAACAAAACGAATACAAATTTGGTATTTGATGACAAGGTTACTGATAGTGAGTCAATGAACAAAAAATCAACTAAAAATTCATCAAGTGTTCGCAATCAAATTCCATCTTTTAAGAAAGATCAAAGTCATCATGTAACTAAATTTAATTCCAATGAACGTCAAAATAAAATCAATGTTTCAAGGGAGAATAATGATAATAATCACAACCAAGTTAATAATAATAATGGTCATGAACATTATTATCGGCAGAAAAATCGAACGGCAACAGTTTAATCAAAATCAGCATAATCATAATCAACATAGACCTTATTGGAATGGTCCTTCTTTTTGGAATCAGACATATCCAATCCCGTACATGAACCCAACATCATACCATCAATTCATAGATCCAGCACGTATTCATCAAAATGTTACACCATTTCAAATATACCAGCCCATTCATCGTGAATGATATGGGGGTGACGGGCTATATTTACTCGTGCAATATTAATGGTTTAAAGACTAAATTTCCTGAATTTTTATCAAATGCTTTAATTAATGAATTTAAAGTTTATATAATTTACGAAATACATTTAGATTCCACCACAAATGTTTTCCATTGTGATCGATCAATTCAAACTGAGAAGGATCAAATCACCAATAAGACTCATGGAGGTGGCATATTAATTGATACTCATAAATTATTGAATGGTCAGTTAATTTTTGATGGCGATTTTCATGGCACAGAGATTATTTGTGTTGGCATTAATATTAATTACTGAAAGTTTTATTTGATTGAATTGTATATCAGACCAAATTCACTATTTAAGATTTTTAAGAACATTGTTACTGCAATTGAATTTTTAATTACGAAATCAGTCCAAAGAGATTCAATCAATGTGTCCGGTGATTTTAATTTGAATGATTTGTCATGGATATCTGATGACATTTATGATCAAAATATCCTATTAATGCTTGTTCAAGGAAGGAATTATTCATTTTGGATTCTTTCCATGGGTTTGGTTTGTCACAGATTCATCTTGACGAACGATCCAGACCTGTTATATTGTTTAAATAGTGATATTTTTTTGGTGAAATCTGAAGTGCATCATAGATCCATAATGAGAAAAATTCCAATTATAGTTTCTATTATGATTTTTGAAATGCCAATTATAATGATTTGAATGATCATTTAAACAATGTAGATTAGAATTTGGTATTATCAAAGGACTCACTTGAATTTAATCAATTTAAAAAATAAATTAAATTGTTAATTTTTGTCATAATATTCCCAAATTGTGTATTGATGAAAGTGTTATTTTACAAAGTGTACTTGATTTACCAAATAATTGGATTTCTGGTCCAGATCGATTGCCTAATTTGTTTATTAAGAAATGAATTGGTACTCTCTTTGGGCCAATGACTGTTTTATTAAACAAATCACTTAAATTAGGGCATGTTCCGGATTTGTGGAAGTCATCATTGTAAAACCAATATTTATATTGTTTATAGCTGATCTTCCCAAATTCAGTGGTAAATCAACGATTTTATCATTTGCAGATGACGTAAGACTTTCTCATCACTTAAATTCAATTGATGACTGTCATATTCTTTAAGGAGTTTAAGTGGTGTTGTTAGTTTTTTTGAATTAAATCTACTGAAATTGAGTGTTAAAAAAACAAAAATGATAATATTTCATCGCTTTGGTAATTACCGATTTTAATTACAGTATTTGTGATTCAGTAATTGAAAGAATTAATCAAATTAAGAATCTTGGTGTCATTTTCGACGAGAAACTTAATTTCAAAGCTCATATTGAAACCATGATAGCAAGAACCCAAAAAAGGGGTTTTCCGGCATTTTCGCTAAAGGAAACTCATATTTATAAGTTGTTTTGATTATGGAAAAACTTAAAACATGTTTAAATATAAAATGTAATGAATTCGTAATAGAAATTGGAGAAATTGTATGCGTTGGATTTTCAGTCATGAACGGATGTAAGACATCTTGTTCTCCAATATTTTTTGGTGGTTTTGTCTTTATTTTTGACGTTTTTGTTTTCCTTTTTTGTTCTTATTTTTCACGTTTTTGTCATAATTTTTGACGTTTTTGTCATAATTTTTGACACTTTTGTCATAATTTTTGACATTTTTGTCATAGTTTTTGACATTTTTGTCATAGTTTTTGACATTTTTGTCATAATTTTTAACGTTTACGTCAACATTATTATGACAATTTTGTTAGATATTTTTGACGTTTTTGTTCTTATTTTTGATTTTTTTGTTAGTCATTTTTGACTTTTTGTTTTTTTTTATAGTATGTTTTTGTCAATTTTTTTGACGTATTACTTTTGACGTTCTTGTCATTTTTTTTGACGTTTTTATAATTAACCGAAACGAATTGAGTCTGTTTAAAAACAATTATTGCTGTATGCTTTGAGAAGATTCAGATGGAGCGATGGATTTCATCTTCCGAAGTATGAACATAGATTGCTTCTACTACAAATGATTACTTTGAAAAATCGCAGAAGTATTGCTCAAATAATATTCATCATAAAATTGATCAAGGGAGAAATATGTTTGGAGACCCTGTTGCGAAGGTTTTAATTCAGAGTTCCATATCGATCTATAAGAAATATTGAATTTTTGAGAATAAGTACAATGAATCATAGTTATCAGAAATATATGCCATTGATAAACTTAATTGAAACTTTCAACAGATATTATAATGAAAAAGATTTGGATGAGTTTAGTTAAGAAGAAATTGTTTACAATGTTAATCACAGAGACTTGCTCCGAAATTGTTAGGATGGACAATAGATTGTTGAATCGATATGATTATTGAATCTACCATTTATTTTTATATTCAAAACAACTGTAAATATAATTCTTAATAATTTAAATAAACCACCTTTGGAGAAGAAACGCTGTGTGGTGCCATAATAATAATAATAATAATTATTTTATTTTGTTACTGCAAGTGTGAAATATGTTCACTATTTATGGAAGAACATATATAATACATTTTGGCTATTGTATGTTCAATAAAAATCAAAATAATTGAGCTTGTATCTCATTCAAACTGCCTTCAAAAATAATTTGTGTGATGTACAGATGTGTTGTTTTATTTGCACACCTCAGCAGTATTTATATAGTGGGGAATATCATTCCATGACCCAGATATAATTTTTGAATGTTATGTTGAATTGCAATAAAAAATTAAGGCCAATGCATAATTCTCATAATGTAATTTTCACCGAAGTACTAGCATAGTTCACACGCTCAAATTAAAATATTACGTCGTTAGGACCAAATACCAAGTCTTTTGTTACATATATGGTAGAATTTACTTTCAAATTAATCCTCATTACTCACAACGTAAATATATTCTTTTCAACCAGACCTGATATACGCGTATTTCAATTGGCATTAGCATGTGTATTTTTTAGGTGATTTCTAAAATTTCTCGGGGTCTAATAAACATTTTTTGAAGAAGCCAACAAAATAGGTATTGGAATACCTATATATCTATCGGTGAGATTGAGAGAAGAGTATGTTTTTTTCTCGACTTATATAGAGGTAAAGTAGAGTATGTTTCACTTGAAACTTTTGAATTACACATTAATGACAAGTAAAAATGAATAGGTGTCTTCACAAAAATTGTTGTTCCTGTAATACTTGACAATATTTTTATATTCATTAGAATAAAAAAAATATTTCAGTATTTGTTGAGCGCTTGTGAACTCTACTTTATCCAATACAAAGTCAGTGAAACATACTCTACTCTCAATCTCATGCATAGATATATATATATATGAAAGGCACCGAAGAAAAATGTTATACAGAAAAGTTCCGTGGAAAAATGTTATTATTCAGTGTATTCAACATACAAAAAACAACAACAAATACATTGAATAATAACATTTTTCCACGGAACTTTTCAAAAAGCTCCGATAAAAAATGTTACACAGAAAAATGTTATTATTCAATGTATTTGTTGTTGTTTTTTGTATGTTGAATACACTGAATAATAACATTTTTCCACGGAACTTTTCTGTGTAACATTTTTTATCGGAGCCTTTCATATGTAATCCGTTTACCAAACAATATTTTTAAATATGTGAGAACAACTATCTCAACAGTTATAAGATCATTATTGGGTTCAGTCTCTGCATTATAAATTATTCATTATGTGTATTATCATTACAATTTATTTGATATCTTAACTAAAATAGTATAATGTACATTTTGACATCATTTTTCTGTAACCATAACTTTAACTGAATGAAGAAAAAATTACTACATTATTTGCACTTTAATAAAATGTTTATAGATGTTTGAGTAAAAATAGTTGTAGTTAAAAATCAACTGTTGAGGTTTTACTAATTGATTAGTGTTATTATCTATTAGTTAGATACAACTGAATGAAAAGTTTTACATTTGACACATTCCCCAAAAGTGTTTCCCCTGATAATTGTATTTAAAAGGTCGACATGTGACCAACTCGAGCATTGGTCTATAAATCAAAATAACAACAATTCACAAGCGAATTGTTTCTCAAGGTCACAAATACATGTATACATCAATGTTATGCCGGTCGTGTTAACTTGATTTCGGTGCATATAGGTAATACGATCAGGTATATTACTCATATCACAATTAAGTCACTTTTTATTTTAGTTTATTATTATTGATGATATTGGTATTTTGATATTTGTTTTATATATCATAAATTCACAATTTTAAATAGATAAAACAACTTTTACTTCGTTTTCTTTTGGAATAAATAAAGTAAATAACAATTATTACTTACATTAGTTTTAACAAAAATTAGTTTAAGGTACTAATTTTTAGAGTAGATAGAAGAATTAAATAAAAATAATAAATAATATTTGCTTTTCAAACATCGACTGTTTTCAGCCACTACATGTAACGAACTAAGCTCATAAATTGGGAACTTGTTATGTTTATGCATAATAAAGGTTGCTCACATTTGTTTTTTCATTCTTGATGTATAATAGTATGTAACGTAAAAGGTCAACAAATAACTTAGTGGAGGGTGCACGAAGATACAATCACAATTAAGTTTGAGACTTCAAATAAAACTGTTGATGTAGTATTGGAAGATTTCTTGTTGTTTTTAAATATCGTTTCGTTATGGCTTTATTCACATCTTGCACATTATTAAAAGTATTTATTTGGAATTTTGTGTTGATATAATATATATTTTCATATCGAATTATCATTTACGCTTTTCAACTCTTGTATTTCTTTTTAAATCTTATTTTTTTAATTTGTAGTTGACCGCCAAATACTGACTGTATCTTTACTGAATTTCATTGATCTTGATGGAGAAAGGTATGAGTCATTGATGATGGTGAATCATCTCCTCACTGTTCATCTCCTCAAAAATCCACATCTTTTCATGCTTATAATTAAATGACTAGATATGAGTTATTGGAATATTTGGTGATAATTTAAAACTATTTCTTCTAACATTTACAAAGTTTATGCAAAATACATAGCGTAGCCTACTACGCGCCCTAATGTATTCGCACTGTGCTGCATAGCCTATCTTAAATCTCTAACGTTATCATTTAGTTTAATTTCATCTTTTAATAACGGACAGTGATTATAATTATTTATCATATCGAAAAAGAACATAATTGAAGAGTTAGCGCGTCTACGTTGGAGTGATTGCATTCCTAGTTCCGATAAGCGTTGATGCACAAGTCACATTATTACTTGTATCTTTCATAGTGGTATTGTACATGTAATAGTCGTCTTCCACTGAGTAGCGACCAGTGTGATTGTATAAGTGCTGTTGTTCGGTCGTACGGAATGAGAGAAAGAATATGCGATTGATTTCAAACTTATTTCAAATCAAAATGCCGGGCGCAATTTTTTTTTGCGTTATTTCAAAATGAATATTCAATTGAATACTTGTGGGATTTTTTTTAATCCTTTTGGATTAATTATATAAAAAAATCCCAAAAGTAATGTATTTAATCCCATAGAAAATACAGTGTAATCTTGATTGAACCAGAGCACAGTACAGAGATTTTAATACTCGAGTATTGGTTCTAGTAAACATTTAAAATATTGTCACTTCAATATAGTAAAACCTTTTATAATAAAATTGTAGACTTATTCTAACTATCGAACTGTTCACTCTTTATATTTAACATCTGGCGACAAGGACATTTTTAATTACTTTTCATTTTTAAAGAAAAACAAGAACCTGAATCAAAATGTCTCAACCAAAATTTTCGGGCCAAACTCAAGATAACAAGAACAAATTTTTGGACTTTTTCGAAAACTACATGCAACAACAAGATGATCGATACACTCAAACTCAACAGAACATCACTCAAATATTGAATTATCTTCAACAATCGGAAAATCCAAATTCACCACTCGTCACCGCACCTCGAATAAAAACTGAAACCGAATTTCTCATCGAGTCATTGTCCAAATCTATCAACGAATTCACATATGACTTAGAGAATAACTCTACATTCGAAAACTGGTACAACAGATACAAAGATTTATTCATCGAAGACGCGAAAAATCTCGATGATAAAGCTAAAGTTCGATTGTTAATCAGAAAACTCAACACCCAAAGTCACACTAAATACATAAATTACATTTTACCGAACGTTTCATCAGATTTTACATTCTCTGAATCAATTTCAAAATTAACAAAAATTTTCGGACGTCACGACTGGTTATTTAATCTTCGATTTAAATGTTTTCAGTTAAATAAGTCCGAAGATATGACCAATCTCTCATACATGGGATTAGTCAATAAAAATTGTGAAAATTTCAATTCGAGAAAATGTCTACAGAACAGTTCAAATGCTTAATTTACATAAGTGGAATGAAATCCAAATTCGACCTTGATGTTAGGACAAAATTATTATCAAAATTGGACTCTGAACACGCAACTATTACACTAGAAAAATTAGCTGACGAATATGACCGCCTAATAAATTTAAAAAGGGATTCTGCGATGATTCAAAAATCAGCTGATTCTGACAACTCTACTTTGATTAACAAAATTTCATCGAAGAAAATCTTCAACAATTCAAAATCAAGTTTTAACAACTCAAACAACTGCAAATACTGCAGCGGCAAACCTCATCCTCGTCCTCAATGTCCCGCACGTGATGCTATTTGCAATTTTTGCTCAATAAAGGGACATTACCAAAAAAGCTGTTTGAAAAGCAAACGTAAGGTCGAACAATCAACCCAATCAAACTCAACCAAAAATGATAATCAACTAACAAAAAGGAATGAAACTGAGCTGAAAAATAATAAAAAAATTACACCAGTTTTCATTCACTCAATCAGCAAGACTTCAAATCGAAAATTCATTGATATTCAAATCAACTCAAAATCAATAAAACTCCAAATCGATTATGCAGCTGATATTTCAGTAATTTCAAAAACAAATTGTGATAAACTAAAACTCAAACTCAATCCCACAACTTTAAATCCAATTGATGCATCGGGAAAACAATTTCTTTTGACTGGCGAAGTAGAATGTTCCTTAACTTTCAGAGACATTTCTCATACCACAAAAATCTTTGTATCACCAAATGAAGATTTAAACGTATTCGGAAACGATTTGATGACTCTATTTGAACTATGGAATTTACCTATCGATAATTTTTGTGTCAAAGAAAACGTATTCAGCTTAATAGAATCAAATGACTACTCAAACTCACTCAATAAAAATTACTCGTCATGCTTCGACAAAAACCTCGGAAAATGCAAACATTTTAAGGCACATTTAATACTCAAACCGGACTCATCTCCACCATTTATCGCTGCTCGTCCAGCACCATTCGCTGTTCAACCTCTCATCGAAAACGAACTACAACGACTTCAAAAATTGGGGGTAATTTCATCAATTACAATATCAAACTGTGCTGCTCCGATAGTTGTTAAACCGAAGAAAACGGGTGAAATCCGAATCTATTATTATTATTATTATTATTACTGCACCAAACAGCGTTTCTTCGCCAAAGGTGGTTTATTTAAATGATTTTTAAAAATATTTACAATTGATTTACATGAAATAGTTGATTCAATAATTGTATCGAATCAACAATCCATTGCCAATCCTAATGATTTCGGAGCAAGTCTCTGTGATTGCTGAACTACAAAAATGAATCGAAATGAGACAAACAATTATTGGTTAATCTATCGGTTTCATAAATAATTCATTCAATCTTTTCTTAACTACTTCCGAACTGACATTAAAGTCTATTACAAATTCATTCAACAATTTATCATTATAGTACTTGTTAAAAGTTTCAATTAAAATATTCAAGGGCATATGTTTTTGATAGCCATGATTAACAGATTGAATTCTTAAAAATTCAATATTTCTGACAGAATGATAAGGAATTTTGAATTGAATTTTTTCCAAAAGAACATCCGAACAAATTTCACCCTTGATCAGCTTTAGGATGAACATTATTTGAGCAATACTCCTGCGATTTTCTAAAGAAATCATTCGTAACAGCAGCAGTCTATTTTCATACTTTGGGAGGTGAAATCCATTATTCCATTTGAATCTTCTTAAAGCATACAGCAAAAATTGCTTCTGAACAGACTCAATTCGTCTTGCCTGTCCCAAGCTGTGAGTGTTCCAAACCTGAGAACCATATTCTAAAATAGGAATAACGAAACTGAAAAATAAAATTTTAATTGTATATGGATCATTAAAATCTTTAGCAAAACGTTTGATCCAGGCCAGTCTTGATCTTGCCTTCGCTATCACTGATTCAACATGGGCCTTGAAATTAAGTTTCCCGTCCAATATCACACCAAGATCCTTAATTTGATCAACTCTTTCAATTTTTGAATCACCAATCGAATAATTGAATTCAATCGCATTACCAAAGCGTTGAAAAATCATTAATTTCGTCTTTTTAACATTCAATTTCAACTGATTCAAATTAAAAATTCAATTATTGTTTCTGGTGATTTCAATTTGCCTGATCTGTTATGGATCACGGGTGACATTGATTGTCCAAATGTTTCCTATCCTATTAATGCTTGTTCAAGGAAGGAATTATTTATTTTGGATTCCTTTCATGGATTCGGTTTGTCACAGATTAATGGAGTATCAAATGATAATGGTAAAATGTTGGATTTGATATGGACAAATATGGTATTAAACCAGATCCTGAACGCATCGAAGCCATTATTAAATTAGCTGAACCAACAAATGTTACGGAACTTCGATCTTTTCTCGGAACAATAAATTTCTACGACAAATCCATCCATAATTTGAACAATTATACATCTTCGTTGAATGAATTATTACAAAATGATCAAAAATGGAACTGGTCATCAGCATGTCAAAAATCATTCAACAAACTTAAAAAGGGCACTCAGCTCCGAACTAATACTCACTCATTACAACCCGAATCTAGAAATCATCGTTGCTGCCGATGCTTCAAACAAGGGCCTCGGAGCCTCAATTCTACATGTAATGCCAGACAACTCTATTAAACCCATCGGTTACGCGGCTCGCTTACTTCGCGGCGCAGAAATCCACTACAGCCAAATTGAAAAAGAAGCTCTTGCACTTATTTTTGCAATACAAAAGTTCCACAAATATGTCTATGGTCGAAATTTCACCCTACAAATCGACCATAAACCACTTCTATCAATTTTTGGCAACAAGAAGGGTATTCCAATTCATACCGCTAACCGTTTACTTCGCTGGGCAACCATTTTACTTGGCTATGATTTCACAATCAAATAAATTAACACCGAATCATTTGCTTATGTTGACGTACTTTCGAGATTAATTCATCAACACAAAAACGAAGATGACTCAATCACCATCGCATCTGTTCGTTTAGAAGAAGAAATTCTCACAATCGTCAACAACAAGCTTCAAAAATTCCCGGTAAACTTCAATCAACTTTGTGAGGCTTACTCAAAAGACCCATTCATGCAAGAATTAATTCAACTTATCATCAACGAATGGAAATCATACTCACCAACAACCACTAAAAAGTTTACGGAATTCTACCATCGACGCAATATGTTGTCACTTTCAAACAACATCATCTTGTTTGGTGACCGTATCATTATTCCACATAGTTTACGAAACAAAATTCTCAATCAACTTCACCAGGACCATCCGGGAATCGTAAGAATGAAAAACATGGCACGTTCATATGTATACTGGCCGAAAATAGACAATGAAATCGAAAATTTCGTAAGAAAATGCTCAAATTGTGCTTTAGCGGGCAAAGCACCTGTGAAAACTAAACTTCAATCTTGGCCGATCCCATCAAAACCATGGTGCCGACTCCACATTGATTACGCTGGACCATATCGAAATTTCTATTTTCTCATCGTTGTCGACGCATTTTCAAAATGGTTCGAAGTAATGAAAACAAGCACAATAACAACATCGAAAACAATTACATTACTCAATTCAATTTTCGCTCGTTTCGGCACACCAAGTGAAATTGTAACAGACAGGGGAACACAGTTCACGTCTGATCAATTCCAATCCTGGTGTAATATCAATGGCATTCAACATTTTCTCACAAGTCCTTATTCACCAATGTCAAATGGTCAAGCAGAACGTTATGTCGACACTTTTAAACGATCGATGAAAAAACTTGACGGAGAGGGCAACATAGATGAAAATTTATATGTTTTCCTAAAAACATATAGGTCAACTCCAAACGTGAATTGTCCAGACCAAAAATCTCCAGCTGAAATTCTATTTGGGAGAAAAATCCGAACATCTCTCGATCTTTTGAAACCACCAGAAACGATCAAATTAAAACGAAACACTAAAGTCGAGAATCAATTCAACAAGAAACATGGAGCGAAACTACGAAAATTCAACATTGATGACACAGTCTTCGTCATGATCCACAAGGGAAATAATTGGTATTGGGAAGAAGGTTGGATCATGGATAAAAATGGCAACGTCAATTACTCTGTGTCCACAAAAGATAAAATCGTTCACGCTCATGCAAACCAAATCAAAACCCGTTTTGCCGACCCAACCAACGATTCTAACAATGATACCAGTCTGTCTCTCTTTACATTGTTTGAACAAGAATTTAAATGAACTTTGACTTTTATCTATTTTTTGAGAGAGGAAGATGTTGGATCTAGTAAACATTTTAAATATTGTCTTTTAAATATAGAAATACTTTTATAATAAAATCAGTAAATACTTAAAAGTAATAAGATATTAAGTTTTTTTTTTTTTTATTAAAGTTTACATTGTTGACTGTTTCTAATTTAATCAATTAGAATCAACTGCTTATTAACATCATTCCTGAATAGTGCTATTTAACCAGACTTTCATGTAATAAGATTATTCTCTTTGTATACTATGCTGCCTAATACGATGCACTAATCTCGGGCTTATCTATATTCTCGAGATAAGCAATGCCACCAACTAAATACAGTGTTTTGATTAGTAACAGAACTATTTTTCAATTTTTTTTGTTTTCTGCGAAGTAACCACACTTGATATAATTCATTCTATTTAGATTATTCTGAAGTAATCTCAGCAAACACATACTTATTTAAAATGCAACATGACAAAATATTTTGATTTTAAAGTTTAAAAAACACTCGAATAAATATTCAAATCATAATGATCCATTCTATATTTATGACGTTTAAAAAGACCATACTATCGTCTGTAATTGTGAAATCGGCGCTACCTTAAAAGGATGGAATAAGTGAGAGGATGGAAGTGTATTAGTAAATAGCCAAACATCAGGTTGTCTTTTGTTCATGCCTTTTTCATAATTCGAACTCAAAAAAGTGGTTTACATTAACTCGTTAAACCAGTGGTCGAATCACCATTGTTAAAACACTTCTTTTTCAATATATATCAAAATAATTCGAATTGACAAGAACGCAAAATAATAGAGGCACAAAAAGGACCTAATGAGCACAATGGTGATTTTGTAATTCAATTTGTATGGAAGTATGCATACTATATGGATACAATATGCATACTCTTATATAAATTGCATTACAGAATCACCATTGTGCTCATTGGGGAAGAATCTTTTCACTTTACCATGATCATGGCCATTTAATTTTTCAAATTTCGGTTTTGATGGCTATTACGGTTAGATGTTTTCGGTATTTATGTATGCATTTGACATTATCGAATTAAATTTCGACTTTCAGGAGAAAACCATTTAAAATGAATATATCGAAAAGCTGTCAATGACATTTCCATAGAATGAAGCCAACGAGCTGCTGACGAATAACACATGAAAACGACAAGATTTCTTGCAAAATTTGTATGAAGGCATAAAGAATCGCAATCGAATATGTTGCTCGACCAAAAAAAAAAACATAAAAAGTGAAACATAATTTCTTTAACAATGAAAAAAAATTATCTGAACCAAATGGGAAATCGTCCCAAAAATTCCGAAAACTGTACAAAAAAAAAACGAAAATCGCCCCAAATTTCACTGAAAAATTTAAAAAAATTCACCAACAATTGACCTATGTATGTATTCCCCAAAAAACGTGCTAAAAATCGCCTAAAAACTTTCCGAAAAAACGAAAAATTTGTGAAACGTACGATATTTTTTTCTCAGTCTATAGACTATATAACTATAGTTTAACATTACATCAATATTCAATTTAACTTATCACTTTTCCATACTATTAAATTATATGATTAGAAATGACTTACAATGACTTAATAACTTAAGATAATTTTTCATTTGCCTCTTGCGTTAAACCCTGGAGCTATATTTCCAAAACCTTTCGATGTTATGATAAAAATTCTACTGAAACATAATATGTCATTTTGAAGCAACAAGCTTTCTGAATAAAATGACACATAATTTGGGCATCTTGACAAAGCGCGCCTCTGGTGCGAAAAACCCAAAAATTGCGTTTAGCAGCGCCAGTTTTTACCGGGTTAATTTAAAAGTAATTTTCTAATACCATTCTGATCCACGTTTTTAAGTATTAGTATACAAACATACGCACACATACATACACACATAAACTCTCTCTGTGTGATCTCTCACTCTCTCTCTCTCTCCCTCTCTCATACACTCTTTGTTTATATTTTTCTTCACTCCTCTCTTTCGATAAGAAAAATATACAATGCATCTAGAAAAAATAGAAAACAGATCCGAATGCTATGCACAATCATGCATTCACACATATTTTGAGAGCAAATCCGTTAAAAATCGTATATTATATTATATGATTTAAGTAAATACACACATATAGTGAAAATGAATGTACATTTTATTGTACTTCAAATGCAAAACACACACTCAATGAATTTAATATTTTGATGAAATGTTATTGTACTCAACAGCTATAATGACAATAATGTCATCAACAGATGTGAACCAATCATGATTTGAATGAGAAAGAGTATATATGATCGAATATATCTTAGAAATAGTACCAGTTTTTTATGCATTTATTCATTTTTGTTACAATAAGGAACCATGCAATGAAAAGCAGTGAACATACTTTGAAGAAAGAGCTGTAGTCCATTGACATGCTGTTGTCGTTACTGTTACAATTTCAACACACAAATGAAATGCATAATGCTGTTCACGAAATTTAGATTGTTACATGCATAATGCATGCATAGTG
Organism: Resseliella maxima; assembly: GCA_029041755.1. NCBI lineage: Eukaryota > Metazoa > Arthropoda > Insecta > Diptera > Cecidomyiidae > Resseliella > Resseliella maxima. The sequence continues at coordinate 13,727 of JAQOWM010000243.1, forward strand.
TACACAGGGCCGGTGTCCATAAGGAATACATGAATGAAAAAAATCCACATAAAAAATCTAAAAAAAAGTGTGGTGCAAAAAACGTTTTTATAACTTTTTTTTGTATATCGACCAAAAGTCAATTTCATTTTATGTATGTATACTTGTCACAACAACATCAAGGTTGGTAATTATGCTACATTCCTCAGTTTGTTTATCTCTCTCTCTTTCACACTCAACATACTCAGTCACCCTCTCACTCACATAAATTACAACTAAATAAAATTGATTTTTTTAAAAGAAATAATAACAACAAAGACAATAATTCTAACATATAGATATAGCCTGCATAGAGCAATTATATGCATGAAGTTTTCGAAAATTCTTTGCTCACGTTTTCAGCATTTGTAACATTACCACTTTATACCGTTTAAACAACTTCTGACACGTTCGCTCAGCTAGAGCATGCTTACCATAAATTTATACTAAAATATGATTACTTTCAGATACGTTTTTCTTCATATTAAAGTATAATGACATAAAAATCACCGCAAAGATACTTTTTTTGGTATAAAATCGGTCATTTTCGATTATGAAAAAAATATTCTTGTTTACACTTTAACTAAATAATTTACTATCATAATTTATATCTAATGACAAGTACATTCTCTCGCTTATTTCATTGTGATCGGTATGAGAGTATGTAATTGTAATGGAAAGAAAGAATCGAACGAACGATCGATCGATGACAGTGAATGACATGAAAGTATGTACTTTGCTATATATTTCTTATGGAAAACAACTTTATGTATGCATGCATTATACGAGAGAGAGGTAAACAATGTTGTTTTTTAATTACAAGATGATCTGTAACGAATATATCTCTATTTTTATATAGAGAATCGAAAAAACATTGCCAAGCTTTTTTGTGTGTTCAATTACATGTATTTTCATACAAATTTCTACAAGGTGGGTTAGAAAAAATTGTTAATTTTAAGCGTGCATCAATTTTAATATGTTCATTTATTTTTTATCGTAAATAATGAATCTCTGAATGATTTTAGTGGCGATTTGTGTGTCCACTATTTATACAGATTTATTATCGGGCATGTAATCAGTAATCAACAGATTTTGATTTATGGTTTTTTTATTATTATTTACAAAGAGCGTTCAATGAATACTCAACTCTTTGCTTGTAGCAAATAAACAAACGAAAACAATTTTTATGATGTGAATAAAGAACATTTTTACTAAAAATAAAAGACATATGACCGTTTTTCATTTGTACATTTGCTTGTTTTGTACACACTTCAATTTTGCAGTACAATATCAATTAACCATTTTCAGTGTTTTGTTTTCATTTGGTTAACTTGAGAAATGTTCAAATTGACACATTTCCATTCAGTACTGGGCTGGTCTGTTTATATTCTAAGAGCGACACATAAACCATAAACAATGGATTGACATATATATATAAAACCCAGTGCTGCCAATATTAAAACGTAGGTATTTATACTAATGCAATAGATTCCAAAAACAAAAACATTAATATACTCTAATGGCGCTGTTTTCAGTCAAAAGATTTTAATGAAAATTACAAGTGTCAAATACAAAACCATGTGCACACAAATTTTAATATAAATATTGTGCACCACGCGATTCAATTTGAGCATAATTGTTGAACATTTTAAAATTAAATATGGTTATTACCGAAACAAGCTTTCCCCGTGGGGGTGTTATGAAGAAAACACCAAAAGAGTCGACTATAGTAAGTTGAAAAAATATCTAATGTGAATATTTGAAAAATTATTAACAACTATTTTAAATTGAAAACAGAATTTTGGAGCGGTATCAAAACCAAAACTTCGTAAAGATAAACCAAATAAAAAACAACGAGAAGCAACTCGGCTTGAGAAACAGGATGAAGTTCAAAATAAACCAAAGTCTATTGAAGCAGTTTCCGCTGAATTATTATCATTTCGTACCGTTAGAGAAGGAATGATCATATTAGGTTGCGTAAAAGCAATTTATTCTACTTATATTGAGGTTGCGCTGCCAGGTCGAATGAATGGTAAAGTTAACAATATTGTTACAATATTTGCAATATTTGCAGGATATTTACAATACTTATTTTTATTTACTTTCGTTCTGTCCCGCTCAGGTAAAGTTAACGTTTCAAGCATATCGCAAACATATTTGGAGCTCACTCAGAAATATATTGAAACTGAAGCTGAGGAAACAAAATCTTCAAACAATGATGATGATGATGATGAATACAAACCGTTGATGTGTTTGTTTCAAATTGGTCAGGTATGAAATTATAAAAACCTTTCGATATTTGTGGAACGTTTTTCTTGTGAAATGTGAGAAATTGATTCAAAATGGATTACATTAATTAGGATTTATGTAAAAATATTTTTAAACGCTCGATTATTTAATTAAATTTTACAAAACAGTCAAAAATCATGATTTCAAATGTCACAAAAAATATTGTTTTTATTGTTGAAAAAGTAAAAAATCAATTATTAATTCACAGGTGGTTTGTGTAAAAGTGATTAAAATCGATAGCAGCAAAACCAATATAATTCAAATTGATCTAAGTATGCTGCCAAAAGACATCCAAGCCGATTTTTTGCACCAAACTGTATCAGCCAATATGACTATGTTTGTGGCAATAGCCGAACGCCAAGAGCATGGTTTTGTTGTGGAAACAGGTGTTAATAATTTACGTGGATTTTTGCCAAAGCCAAAAAATGATGTAATTGTTGGCGGTGTTTATTTTTGTCGTGTACAAAAAGTTGTCAATACGCCAACAGCAAGTACGGCCATATTTGAATACGATTATTCAAAAACATGTGTTGCTCAATTCAAAGAACCTAATGTAAACCATATACTGCCTGGAATACTTGTTAATTTCAAAATAACAAAAATTCTAAAGGATGGTCTTCAAGGTACAATTTTTGACGGTAATTTGGTGGCATATATTAATGAACATCAATTGGGATTTTCCGGAAAACAAATTCCAAAAGAATTGAAAAACTTTGACTTGGATTCAAATATAACAGCGCGAGTTTTATATATAATGCCATTAACAAAAATTGTATATTTATCTTTGAATTTGCAAAATAAATTCAAAGTTAATCCAAGTCAAGGAGAATATATATTACCGGTGGGCACAGTTGTTGAGAAAGCTATAGTTTCTCATATTGGAACAGGCGGAATCATTTTGAAGCTACCAAATGCCAAAGGCATTATCAGTCTTCGGTCCTTAAAAAGTGATATCAAAACGAATTTTGACATGGAAACACTACTATCAAAATATCAAGGAAATTCTGTACACAAAGTGCGTGTACTACACTATGATCCTATTGATTTACTTCACGTTTGTTCAGTTGATCCAAAAATTATCAACGAACAATTTTTTTCATGCAGCGACGTTGAGACTGGACAATTTATCAATGCAACAATACAAAGAAAACTTAATGATGGACGATATGCTATATTAGTTGGAAAAATAAAAGGTTACATTCATCAATTATATTTGTCCAAAACAACTTCAGCCGAAAAAATGAAACCTAATAGGAAATTAAAATGCAGAGTATTGTGTAAGAATCAAGCAAAAGAGGAAATTTTCGTTACAAATCTTAAAGAATATTTAGATGAAAATGCTCCAATTATAACAGCAAACACAAATTTGTCGATTGGTTCGACCTATATTGGTGTGGTAAAACGATGCATTCCTGATGGTTGGCTCATTGAATTCTTCGATTATTTAATAGGAATGATTTATCGAAGTCAATTAACTTCAAACGAGTTAAGTACAGCAGAGAAATTTTGTGCAGGACAAGTGATTAAAGTGACAATAAAACATGTACGAACGGAACAGCCTAAAAAGTATATAACTCTTGGATTAGCAGATTTTCTAACTGACATTGGTAGCATTCATAATGGTAGAATAAGTGCCATTCAATCAACTGGATTGGATGTTGCCTTTTTAGAAGAGAATCTTAGTGGATTTGTGCCAATTATGTATTTATCAGATTTTCCAAGTTTAGTGCATGCATTGCACCGTTCCTATCAATGCAATGAGGATATTGAAACAATTGGAGTAGCACAAAATTGCTATTCAGTGCGAGATGTTCGAAATTTATCAGGAGAAATTGCTGTTGTGAAGAAATTTAGCGAAATGAATCCCGGAGATATCGTGCCAGCGTTCATTAAAAATGTTACGAATGAATTGATTGATGTGAAATGCTTTATTAAGGGCTATCATGGCTTAGTTCGAATTCATTTAAATATGTTTGTTGAAAATGATGAGAAATGTGGTGATGTAACACTATTACCAGATCAAAAAATTTATGTGCGAATCTTGGCAAAGAATAAATCATTAAAAACATTAACTTGTAGCGCTCGATTGAATGACGTGTGGCCAGGAAGTTTTAAACATACAGTGCAAATGATGCGTCGATATTTCAATGACATTGAAGAAATTGAAAAACGTACAAAAAATTCAATAAAATCCTACAAAATTGGTCAAATAGTTGAAGCTGTACTCACAGAATCGGATCGAACTGATGAAAATAATCATCCATTACGCACATTTTTATTAAATGGAAATATTAAACTCTATGTTACGAAAAGAAATGATGCAACAAATAAAAAGGAAAATAAGCACAAAATTCTCATTGTTTGGATCGACTATTCGAATGAAATTTTGTACGGAACTATGCAACCAAAGTATCTGCAACGTGCTGCAACTGAGCAACCAGAAGAGAATGCTGTTCATCAACTATTAAATCATCAAGGTTTCAAGGCAAATGTGCTGTTGATTTTAGAAGATGTGATGATTGCTTATCCAACAAAATGGACAAATCGCTTCGTTTATATACCAACTCGGCTTCATTACAATGATTTTCAACCAATCATTACAAAAGGAATTACTGAGGGTTCCCAAGTGAATATTTCAATCATAGATGTGAAGAGTAAACATTTCATAGGCATGATTCATAGTTTATATCAACTGTACAGTAAGAAAATTGATCAAAGTTTGGAATTAATGAAATTAGAAGTAAAAGATGAAGAACTTGATTTGAATCCAATTAAAAAGGAAAAAAAAAACAAAGACAAACCGAATTTTCAAGTTTCAGACATGCAAAACGAAGAAATTGATTCTAGCTCTGAAATAAAAGAGAAAAATGATGATGGAACTATTTCAGAATCGATTGTCAAAAATAAAAAAAGTAAAAAACGCAAGACAAATACCATAGAAGATTGCGGCGAGTGGACATTAAAGCAGAAGAAAAAGAAACACACAAAGCCACACGAAGAATCATTAGAATCCAATAGCCCACACAAACGTGCGTCTGATAAACGTTTCTCAATGAAATTTTCTCAAATAGATGGCACAATGGATTTGGTAGATAATTCTAGTGAAGAAGACGATCAATATGACAAATTGCCAGGTGTTTCAAATTTTTGGTCATCAGATTTGAATGCAAACAATGCTCAAACTAGTGATTTAGATAGTTCAAGTGAAGAGGAAATGAATTCGCCGAAGAAGAGAAAATTAACATCAAAACAACGTTTTGATGCAGCGCGTTCAGAAGAAGCCCGTGTCAGAGAAATTGAAAAGAGTTTGGCCGATGATTCCATTTTACCCACAAGTATTGATCAATTTGACCGTTTAGTGATGGCTGAGCCAAACAATAGCCGCTTTTGGATAAATTATATGGTTTTTCATGTTCAAGCTACTGAAATCGATAGAGCACGTGCCATTGGGAAAAAAGCTTTGAAAACTATTGATATGCGCGAGGAACAAGAACGTTTAAACATTTGGATCGCTTTGCTGAATATGGAACTTCGATTTGGCAGTAAAGATGCATACGATGTGGTTTTAAAGGAAGCACTGCTAGTTAATGACACATTTAAAGTATATTCAGCTTGTTTGAAAATTTTATCCGATTGCAAACGTATTCCAGAGCTCTGTGACATGGTTTTGACAATTACAAAAAAATTTCGACAAAGCCTCGATAGTTGGTTAAATGCTGCCCATGCTCTTTTTGAAGTCAATTTGGATGATAAGGCGAAAAGTTTGTTGAACAAAGCATTGACGTCCCTTCTAGAACGAGATCGTAAGTTTTAACAAATAAAATTTGTACACAATAGTTTCAATATGGCTTTATACTGTTCACAGATATCAACGCCATTAGCAGATTCGCTATTTTATGTAACAAATTTAACCACAAAAATCATGCACACGCTTTATTTGAACAAATATTAGTGTCATATCCGAAACGTGTAGATTGTTGGTCTCAGTACATCGACATCCTAATCAAAGCCAATGACATTGATATTGCAAGGTATATTTAAGTAAATTTACCACATATTATGAACTTTATATCATTTTCGTCCTTTTTTCTTATACAGACAAACTCTGGAACGAGCTGTAACTCATAAAATTCCCATGAAGAAGATGCGTATATTGTTTAAGAAATATTTGGAATTCGAGCAGAAGTACGGCAATGATGAAACAGTAAACAAAGTTAAAACCTTAGCTGCAAACTATGTGCACAATGAAATGAATATTTAAAATGTTTGGATTAATGAAAAAAAAGAAATTGATTGACTGCATATTAGTTACATTATCGAGTGTTGATTATCTTGAACAACAATGTGAACTATATATCAAAGATATTAAAAATACAGTGTTAAACGGACATTTTACACGGCAAAATTGGCCAATTGGCTTCATTTATTATTAATAGGTATTTTTTGGGCGTTTTCCTCATGCGAAAAAAAAATATTATTATTATTATTATTACTGCACTAAACAGCGTTTCTTCGCCAAAGGTGGTTTATTAAAACTTTTGAAAAAACAATTGATTCATAAAATAATTGATTCAATAATTCTATCGAAACAACAATCTATTGCGAATCCTAATGATTTCGGAGTAAGTCACTATGATTGTTGAACTACAAAAATGAATCTAATTGATTGATATAAACAATTATTAACACATCGGTAGAAAAGTTCGTTCCGTTTCTATGAGAGGGCGCTAGTAGAATTATAACCATATCATTTTTAGTTAGTATCAACCTTCAAAAGATACGTGTATAAATTTGACAGCTGTCGGACTATTAGTTTATGAGATATAGCATTTTGAGTGATGCAACTTTTGTTATTTTAAAAAAAATGGATAAAAAGGAATTTCGTGTGTTAATGAAACACTATTTTTTCATGAAAAAAAATCCTGCCGAAACCAAAAAGTGGCTTGATGAGTGTTATCCGCACTCTGCGCCAAACGAAAGAACCATTCGTAAGTGGTTTGCTAAATTCGTCGGTTTGCCAAGTAAACTCAACTAAATTTGTAATAGTCGATCTACCTCTTACAAAACCATGCTGGCTAGAAACTATTATGTTTTTAATATGGAAATTCAAGCGTTTTTCAATTATCAAATCTACAATTTTCGGAATCACATTTTGCAATGCCACACCCCTATAATTATCAATATTATTTCTCGATCCACTTTTAAATATCGGTTTTACAAAAGAAGATTGCCACAAGCTAGGAACATAACCCAGTTTAAGTGATTTATCCATTAAAAAGGGAAGCGGTTTAATGAGTGTATCAATACATCTTTTAATAAACAAATTAGGCAACCTATCAGGACCAGAAATTAAATTATTTGGAAGATTTAGTACATTTTGTAATATAACAGACTCATCAATAATCAATTTGGGAATATTATGACATAAGTTCATAACTGTTTCAAAACTTCCAATATTACAAATATCAGACGGACTCAAATTGTGTTTAGTATATGCTGAACCAAAAAATTTACCAAAAAGATTAGCAATATTTTTATTTTTGCAAGATTTTTGATCTTTATAATGCATTTCATTTGGAAAGTCATTGGTAGTCCTTCTGACATCATTAACGTATTTAAAAAATTCCATTGGATCATCAACAACTAATTTCTCCATTTTCATCATATAATTATTATAGGCAATGCGTGAATATCTATTATACTCCGTACGAGACAATTTAAAGTCAATGTTATCTTTCAACGAATTATGTCTCTTTTTAGCCAATTTATTCAATTTATTTTTCAAATTAATCATATTTGAATCAAACCATTTTGGGTGATTTGACGTAATTCTTTTCTTCAATTTAACATGAGAATTAATTGCATTATTAACACAAGAATAAAAATTATTCAAATTATCATCCAGTGAAACGTTGGACAAAATCAAATCCCAATCAATATTCTTGAAGCAACTGTTTAATTCATCATAATTTGCATTTCTAAAATCATGATAGAAAGAAAAATTGGAATTATTATCATTATTCTGACTTCCAGAAATGACAACTTCAATGGATTTATGATGTATTTCAGAATTTACCAAAAAAATATCACTATTTAAACAATATATCAAATCTGAATCATTTGTCCATATCAAATCCAACATTTTACCATTATCATTTGATACTCCATTAATCTGTGACAAACCAAATCCATGAAAGGAATCCAAAATAAATAATTCCTTCCTTGAACAAGCATTAATAGGATAGGAAACATTTGGACAATCAATGTCACCCGTGATCCATAACAGATCAGGCAAATTGAAATCACCAGAAACAATAATTGAATCTTTATGAATTGATTTCGAAAACAAAAAATCTATAGCATTAACTATATTCTCAAATATCTTAAATGGCGAATTAGGTCTAATATACAATTCAAGCAAATAAAATTTTCGGCAATTAATGCTAATACAAACACAGATAATTTCCGCACCAAAAAGTCCACCATCAAAAATTAACTGACCATTTAATGATTTGTGAGTTGCAATCAAAACACCACCTCCATGAGACTTTTTAATGGTTTGATCCCTCTCTGTAAGATCCGTTCTATCGAAACGAAAAACATCAAAGTCGTTTGGAAAAATTTCACTATTACCTATGGTGTTATTTAAGTGCGTTTCACACAACAAATAAACTTTAAAATCATTACTTAAAATATTAGAAAAAAATTCTGGTATTTTAGTTCGCAAACCATTAACATTGCACGAGTAAATGCAATTCTTTCCCTTGGCATCATTATTTGAAATATTCATTAATGGGAAATGGGCTGGAACATTTGATACGGTACAAAATTCTGATGAAATTGTGCCGGATTTATATATTGACGATACTGCATTGGACTCATGTATGGTACAGGATAAGCCCGATTCCAAAAAGGAAGACCATACCAATTAGTACCTTGTTGGCTTTGACTAAACTGTTGTTGTGGTTGTAAATGTTGTTGTGATTGAAACTTTTGTTGTGGTTTAAATCGTTGTTGCGGTTGATAACTTTGTTTATGATGAAGAGGATGTTGTGGATGATGAAAGCTATCATTCACATTGTTATAATTGGAACGATGATCATTTCGAACATTAACAATTGATGAAGTTTTCATGTTTAGTTTTTGCATATTCTTTGATGGAATCGAACGATTTTGTAAATTTGATAATTCATTCTTATTTTTCAATGTGGTTTTTAAATTATCTCGATTAACAGCAGGATCAACTTTATTCAATTTTCCAGAATTCCCTTTACCATTGGCTCTAAGTACAAATGGCTTAATCTGATAATTCGGTGACCAAATGTCTGAATTAAACAATAAATCACAAACATCTTTACTCAAGGTAGAAATTTTGAAGCTGATATGTTTGTATTTTTTATTCACTTTTTTACTCGCAAAATCAACCCTAAATGAATCCGATTTATATCCCAGTTTTCCAGTTATTAATGAAACTAGATCATCGGTTGTGAAATCATTGGCAAATTTTGAAACATGTAATATGTAAACACCATCTAAAGGCTTAATAACTGGTTTCACAATTACTTCTGGTTTATCTGGAGTTTCATTAAACAGATCAAGTTGAGTAACCAATTTTGAAATCACACATTGCTTCAAATCAGCAATTTCAACATGAATTTTCGTAATTTCAGCAACAATATCAAAATTATTCAAGTCCATTGAATCATCAGATGAATTTCTCAACTGTTTGAATCTCTTCATCACTTGAGACAAATTTTCATTATAAGCATCCTCTGATGATATTTGTCCAACGTCACTTTGAGAACGATCATTAATTGAATTGCTTTTATCCATTCCGATCTCTGAATCATCTTGAACAATCTCATTAAGCGTGTCATGAAATTGGTCTGTACTCAATTCTACATTATTTCTACTCTTTTCAAAAAACTTATCATTGCAAATTTCACATGTGACAGCAAACGGTGAACTTTCACTGAAAATGTAACAAAAAAACTTCAGATTTTCATCATTCTCCTCATTTGGTGTCACAATAACCCATGATCCATCTTTGAACTTTTTCGCCAAACCAAATGACTTGTCAATGATTTGTTATATCATTCATAATTGCTCTGTTTATTTTAATTAATTTCTTACTTATAATTAATTTTTTTTTATGTCTTTATCAAAAAAGTGTTTATAAGTGTCATATTTAATCCAATCAACTGAAGTTTACTTTCGATTTCAAGTTTTTCAGTGTAAAATTTGATTTTTGTTTTTTCTTATCGGTGAATCATTCAAATTGTTGTTGGAAATATGCATTATTGTGATAAAGATAAATGTAGCGGAGAAAAATTGAATGGTTTGCATGTGATTTGTTATCTTTGCAAACGAATTTGTTTCATAAATTGCCTTTACAAATACCATGGCAATGAAACAATGTATCTCTTTATTCAATTGGGCATTATGGATGGCGAAACGAGGAAAATTAGCATGGACATATTAAAAGTGACATTGCCTTATTTTCACAAAATTTTTTCTGTTGATTCACCATTTGCAGTTTCTTGTGAATCATGTAAAACAGATTCATTGAAAGTATTAAATGGTCAATTACAAATGATTGAGCCAGAAATAATTGAAAATTTGAAGTCTGAGAGGAATAATTTATTAATGGAACTGGACAAACTGAAATCACAATTGTCAGAAAAAACAAACCCTTCAACGGAAATGTTTTTCAGTCCAAGTACATCGAAGGAAACATTACAAAAGCGAATTGATGATGAAAACCGTTTGACTGATGAATCGGATATCTTCACGGAAAATATTTTAAACAAAATTAAAAGTATAGTTCATCAAAAAATAGTTCCTTCTCCAGTTGGTGGAATCTATTCACTTATTGCAACAAAACTTGATGTGAATACAAAACCAACTGATGTTGTGTCACTGATTGTTGAAAATACTGGTTTGTTAACTGATTCTTTTTCAGTTGAGGCATTGTCTCGCAAAAGATACAGAAAGAGAAATTTTTCCACGTTCAAAATCTGCACATTTTCGAAAATTAATTGTGAAAAGATACTGAATGGAACTTTCTGGAATTCTGAGCATGTCATTACCGCTTTTGTTGAACGGCAAAAACAGAATTCAACAGCTACACCAGTCAGAACCAAAAGCAACGACAAAAACAATGACAAAAATGACAAAAATAACAAAAATAACAAAGGCAACTACAAAGGTAACAACTTGAAGGGCTTCAAAAATGAAAAAAATAAAAACAAAATCAACAACGACAAAGTGAAGAAAAATAAAATCCAGAACGATAATTATCAACAAAATCATCGTGTGAACCAACCAAAAAAAAAAACCAGCAACATTCATATCAACGAGCTCATCGTTCCAATGATTTTCATTCGCATGCAAACCAAAGATTTCAAACAGCATTTCACCCGCAGCCGCAGTTTAATCAAAATGCTCAACATTTTGGTTGGAATGGTTTTCCTTTTTCGAATCAGGGGTATTCAATGCCATATATGAATCAAATGCCGTATCCTCTCTATGTGAATTCAGCACAATTTCATCAAAGATTTGTTCCGAACCAAATATACCAACCAATGTTCCGGTATTAAATAATCAATGCATTGTTTCTGAGGGAAATAATTTCATTTATTCCTGCAATGTTAACGGATTAAGAACAAAAATACCTGAATTCTATTCAAACATCTTAATAAATGACTTCAAAGTTTATATGCTGTGTGAAACGCACCTTGATTTTACTATCAATAGCAATGAGATCTTCCCAAATTGTTTTGACGTATTTCGATATGATCGTTCGAACCATACGGAGAGGGATCAATCTATAAAGAAAACTAATGGTGGAGGTGTTTTTTTGTAATGAAAATGGTAAAATGTTGGATCTAGTCTGGACCAATGACCCAGATTTGTCTTACTGTGTGAACAGTGATGTTTATTTGGTAAGATCTGAAGTGCATCACAATTCAATTGAAATTTTCATTTTTGGTAATGAGACCGTTGTAAATGATAATGAAAAATGTTTCTATCAAGATTTTAAAAATGCAGATTATATTAACATTAATGATTGTTTTAACATCGTTGATTGGAATTTGCTCTTGGCTGATGACTCTCTTGATGAGAATCTAATCAAGTTTTATGCTTGTGTTAATAACGTAATTGACACTCACATTAAACTGAAAAAAAGAGTTGTCTCATCTCATCCAAAATGGTTTGATGCAAATTTAATTAATTTGAAGAATAGATTGAATAAATTACGGAAAAAACGTCAAAATTCATTGGAGGATGACAATTATTTCAAAATTACAATTGTCGACAATCCGATGGAATTTTTTAAATATGTTAATGCAATTAGAAAGACTGACAATGATTTACCTTGTGAAATGCATCTTAAAGATAAAAAATCATGCAATGATGAGGAAATTGCAAATCTTTTTGCAAATTTTTTCGCTTCGGCGTATACTCATCACACTTCAACTTCATTTGACATTAGTAGTTATGATAGGTTGGCATTTCTATGTCAGAATATTCCCACAATAAGTATTGATGAAAATGAAATTATTCAAAAAATTTTAGAATTGCCGAACGATTTGACTTCTGGTCCTGATCATTTACCCAATTTGTTCATTAAAAAATGTATTGCTACTCTAAGTAAACCAATTTCCATTCTATTGAGCAAATCACTTAATTTGGGTTATGTTCCGGCATTATGGAAATCGTCCTTTGTAAGACCAATATTTAAAAATGGCCCGAAAAATAATATTGAGAATTACAGAGGTGTGGCATTGCAAAATGTAATTCCTAAGATTTTAGATTCTATTATAGCGAAACACTTAAATTTTCATATTAAGAATTTAATTGATTTGAGTCAACATGGTTTCGTTCAAGGGAGGTCAACTATTACAAATTTGGTTGAATTTACTTCTCAAACTTTAAGTGAACTGAAACCACACACTCAAACAGATGCAATCTATATAGATGTTGCAAAGGCTTTTGATTCTGTGAATATTGACCTTTTGATCCATAAATTGAATATCATGGGATTGAATACTCAGCTTTTGAATTGGATAACTTCCTACATGAATGGTAGAAGACAAATTGTCAGATTGAAGGGTTGTGTGTCGGATCCAATTGATGTCACTTCTGGTACGGGTCAAGGTTGTCCAATTGCAGCAACTTTGTTTATATTATTTACTTCCGATCTTCCCAAATTCAGTGGTGAATCTTCAATGCTTTTGTTTGCTGGCGATATTAGACTTTATCGACACATAAAAACCATTGATGATTGTTTTATTCTTCAAGCAAGTTTAAACAATGTGGTTAATTATTTCAATATCAATCAATTAAGATTGAATGTTACTAAAACAAAAATGATGATTTTTCATCGTTTTGGTGATGTGATTAATTTTAATTATACCATTAATGGATTAAAGATTGATAGAGTGAATCAAATTAAGGATCTTGGTGTTATTTTGGATGAGAAACTTAATTTCAAAGCTCATATTGAGTCTATGTTAGCGAAAGCCAAATCAAGACTAGCTTGGATAAAGCGTTTTGCTAAAGATTTTAAAGACCCATATACAATTAAAATATTATTTTTTAGTTTCGTTATTCCTATTTTAGAATATGGATCTCAGGTCTGGTGCTCTCTAAATTTGGGTCAAGCGAAACGAATTGAATCAATTCAGAAGCAGTTTTTGTTATTTGCCTTGAGGAGGCTTGACTGGGGCAATGGTTTTCATCTTCCGAAATATGAGCATAGACTGTTGGTATTACAGATGGTATCTTTGGAGGATCGCAGATGTGTTTCTCAAATAATGTTTATCTTAAAATTGATCAAAGGAGAAATTTGTTCAACAACGCTATTGGAGAAGATACATTTTAGAATCCCATACCATTCTGTCAGAAATATAGAATTGTTGAGGGTTTATGCTGATAATCATGTCTACGAGAAGCATGTTCCTTTGAGAATATTAATTGTCACTTTCAACAAATACTATAACGAAACATTTTTGAATAACTTTGTTATTGACTTTGGTGTTAGTTCGGAATTGTTAAGAAAAGATTGTTTGAATTGTTTAAAAAACAAAAGATTGAACAATGACTTATTGTTTTAGGGTTCACTTTGTAGTTCAGCAATCGCAGTGACTTGCTCCGAAATCATCAGGATTGGCAATAGATTGTTGATTCGATACAATTTTGAATCAACTACTTTGTGTAATAAATTGTAAATCTTATGACAAATATTTTAATAAACCACCTTTGGCGAAGAAACGCTGTTTGGTGTAGTAATAATAATAATAATAATAATAATAAAATATTCAAGTAGTTTTTTAACATGTTCTTCTTTTTTCCTCATACATTGAACAAATATTGGATTACTGCAAAATTTACATTTCAAAGAAATATCACCATATGTCAAACCCTGACATTTACTTTTAACACAGTAATGCAAATTTGTCATGATTACAACAACAAAAATTAAAACTTGAATAAATCACAAAAAAGTTTAACAAAATCCACTTATTAGAAATGAACTTCAATGAATCTTTGTAAACCAGTATAATTACTTTGTAAATAAAACAAATTAGTGTAAAAATGATGGCAAATAATTATTTTGAGAAGCCAAATGTTGATTCAATACGATGCATTTTTTGTATTTGGGAAAACAGCTATTTTTGAAAAAAGGGCGGCTCGAAATTCAAGATAGACATATGGTTTCTTCGGCAAAGTTGCCTACAATTGTCCATAGAATACTCCTAGGGAGCGCCGTTAATCGACTTTTTCGGCTCCATACAAATTGGCACGCCCTATTGCCCATATATGAGCGTACAGCGTACAGGGTACGACACACTCACATTACGACGCTCTAAAAACTGGTTTTTCGTGTTCTCCTAGGTTCAAAACGCCGACAAAAAATATTTTTGGGTGCCCTTAATTTTTTGACAGATTACAATACTTTTACGCACAACATGTTGTGTGCGGAAAAGTAATAAGTAACTCCTTCCTTGAATATGCATTAATGGGATAAGAAACGTTCGGATTATCAAAATCATTCGAAATCCACAAAAGATCTGGTAAATTAAAATCACCTGATACAATAATTGAATTTTTATGAATTGATTTCGAAATCAAAAATTTCATTGCATTAACAATATTCTCAAAAATTCCAAATGGTGTATTAGGTCTAATATACAATTCAACCAAATAAAACTTTCGGCAATTAATGCTTATACAAACACAGATAATCTCCGCACCAGAGCCTGAAATTTCCGGATCTTCTGACGGTTTTCGGATCTTCTGAATGAAAAAGTGCTTCTCTGATTGAGATTTTCGGATCCTGGGAAATTTCATTAAAAAAATATAAAATGTTCAATATTCGTGTCGATTCAATAACGAAATCGTATATTTTGTCAGCTAAATTCTTGGGATTGTCCAAAAGTATTTCATATTTGAATAAACAAGTAGAGCGACTATATTTAGTATTACTTAGGTTGATGCTAGCTCATAAAATATAATTTGTTTACGAAAAAAGGAAAATAAACACTTCACTAAGAGAATGATAACAAACATCGTGCTTACTAACGATTAAGGCGCGAACCGAGAAAACTATACAATGTTGCTCAATCAATACACAAATCAATATACGCATTTTGTTGACACTTGCAGCAGTGTGCGTAAGAGCATAATTTTTCTACTTGACAATTTTGATTCAGTTAGCCTTGAATTTACAACTATACAGTCGCTCTTCGAGCTCTATTTCAAATTTCAAACATGTCAAGTAAAAGAAAATCGATACAAGATTGGTTTAACCAAAGGTGAGTGGAGAGAAAAGTGATTTATTCAATATTATTATACTATTGATTAGAATTTTGAATTTTGAATGTGGAATTTTTATATATTTTAAATTTTATTTATTCTTTAAAAATATGTAGCGAGCAAACAAAACAAAGATCCCGAGTGTGATGAAACCATAGCATCAACAAAATCAAATGATACACATGAAAAAAGTAATGAAACTATGAACGAAATAATTGATCATACTGATAAAAAAAGCTGTGATAAACATGAACCATTCGTCGAAATAAGTGAAGACGACAATGAAAATATTGAAGAAAATGACACTCAAAAAGATGTTTTATTCTTTAAAAAAGAGTACAAAGAATATATCGAAGAATTTCATAAGATGGATAAAAATAACAAAAAAGAAAAATTCGTGCGGTGCAAATTGTGTGTGAGTAGTATAAAAAAGCGGGTTATTGGGACATTTATTAGTATTAGTGTACACATACACACATACACACACACATACACACAATACACACACACACATACACACACACACACACACACACACACACACACACACACACACACACACACACACACACACACACACACACACACACACACACACACACACACACACACACACACACACACACACACACACACACACACACACACACACACACACACACAGAGAGAGAGAGAGAGAGAGAGAGAGAGAGACAAGACCCTTTTCTTTCTCTCTCTTTCTCTCTTTCTCTCTCTTTCTCTCTCTTTCTCTCCCTCTCTCCCCTTCTCTCTTTCTCTCTCTTTCTCCAACTTTGGCCTTGACTGTGAAACTACTGTTTTTTCATAAACCTCACATGTAGCACATTTTCTAATTAAAGTTCTTATCGGTTTCTGAATTAAAAAAGTTTTCGTTTCGCATTAAAAAAAATACTCTCAACCTACTTTCTGTTTCTCTTTCTTCGTTTCCCATTTAAAAAAAAATACAGAGACGGCATCAACGGCAACAACAACAGCGACTATGCTTATCATGTATTTACTAATGTGTATTTGTAATGATTTTTGCGCTATGCATTCTTAGTTGAAACAATTGTTTCGTTTAGTAGATGCACAACAGTTGATGTAAACAAAAAAATTTATTAAGCTTTTCAAAAAATGTAAACATTTTACATCTCTCTCTGTGTCATACGAAGCATATTGAGTATCAGTTTAATTTAAAGAAAAGTTAATATAAAATAGAAGTGAATTTTCTCTCTTTTATTTATAACATCACAAAAGTGTTATTACAATGGTGTAATACCATCTGGATCGAAATCTGTAGTGGTTTTTGATGATGTTGTTGTTATAAGTGTTGGTGTTGTTATTGGTATCGTTGTTGTTGTTGTTGTTGTTGTTGTTGTTGTTGTTTCATTTGAAATGTATAATATAGTACACACGCAAACTATAACAACAACAAAAACAACAATACTCATTAATAAAAAAAAAATTTAGCACACCACGCACACTCACGAAATCTTTTGAACAACAATCGCAATGATTTTGATTGTGATGTAGGAATCATTGTTCCTAAATTCATGCTAACTTAATGCAATTAAGTAAGAATAAGGTCTGAAATTGAAGCTTATGTTACATACAAAAAAAAGGAAGAGCAACAGGAAGAAAACAACAACAACAACAAACTGTAATGAAAAACCAACAAGAATGGAATGGAACTGAAGATATGGATATAACCTGCTAACCGAACCAGTCAGCGAAGTAGAAAGACTAAAACTGTGTAAAGAAACGGCTCAATAGTGTGTTTGTATATGGTTGTTTGATTCATGCGTACGTGTGTTTGCGCGAAAGATCTGCAACAATGCATGGACTCATTCGAAGGTATGGTGATCATGATAGTAGCAATGAGAAGGGAAAAATACAAAATGAACAAAAAAAAAATAACACTGAACGGTCTCAAACAAAGTTTCAACTCGAATGAACGCTACAAATTACAAATGGCAAAGCTTACTTCATTCATTCACTCCCTTGAAATTAGCGGAACAGCGCGAACATTTAATTAAATTGCGTGGTTAGTTACCTTCTCTGTGATTTTCTTGCCATTAGGCGATTCATCTTCACTGGGCATAATTAACTGCTCTGTTTTTTTTTCAATCAATCAATCGAAATAATAAATAAAATTTATAATCGTTTTTCTAAAAATGTCTGTTCGTTTATTGGTGGCAATCGATACTATTGAAACGAGTGCGCATATAAATCAATGGTTCCTTTTGCTGTTTTCTTTTCTTCCGTTAATTTTTTTTTTTTTTTTTTTGATTAAGAACGAAATATTAGAAATTCAGTAAAAAACATACACTGGTTTTGAATTTATCAAGCGTCTAATTCTCCCTATATTCCGATTTTGTAAAAACTAGTCAGACAGAAATGATGTTTCACCGATACATAGATTTCGAATTACAGATCTGTTTCTCTCTCTGTGTGTATGTGTTTTTTAAATGTATCTCACATGATGTCACATGCATAACTCATCCGATCGAAACCATGTTTGTATTTTTTTATAGTAATTTTGTTATTATATTCAGCAATTCATTATCAAACTCCGAAGGCATATCATAAAACTCTGCCAGATCAGATCCATCCGAACGAATTGGACTTGGCGTTGATTGTTTATCATTCGATAAATTTTGTTGATTTAATTGATTGGCTTCTTTGCCGGCCAGATCAGATCCATCCGAATGAATTGGACTTGGACTTGATGGTTTATCATTCGACAAATTTTGTTGATTTGATTGATTGGCTTCTTTGCCGGCCAGATCAGATCCATCCGAATGAATTGGACTTGGCGTTGATTGTTTATTATTCGACAAATTTTGTTGATTTGATTGCTTGGCTTTTTTACTGGCTAAAACTTTCGAAATTGTATCTTTTTCTTCATTCCTATAATACGTAAAAAACAGTTGTATTTATTATATTTATTTGAATTCTGAATTCTACTAATATGAAAAATTAAGTACATACAAATATTGTATTTGCTCAAATAATCCTGTACACAATAGCAATCGAAGTGTATGCTGCGCAACTGTTGTTCTTTCCAATACTGTGTAATGTTGAGGGAGTCTTGCTATGCTATGAAAAATACCAAACATTTGAATATTTTAAATTTAAACAAAAATACCACACAGAGATTAGAACTTTGAAATTGTTTGTTTTATGTGCCTACCTTAAATTATCCTCAATCAGATCTATTAAGGCGCTACCAGCATCATCAATGTCTTTATATTTTGGAGATGGTATTTTTCGATTCAGTTTTCTTTTTTTTTGTGTTGATTCGCTAGCAGAATTACTAGTGTTGCTTTCGCTCGTCAATCCGTCAATGTTTTTTGCCATTTCAGGTACAAGTAGAGACGGATTCTCGTTTGGTTTTAGAAAACTGCTTGATTCACCGGATTGGACGCCTTCTTTTAAGTTTGTTAGGACATTTATCCTAGGAATTTAAAAAAAAGAAACAAAAAGCAACAAACAAATCATATTATTTATATTCCTTAAACAAAAATTAATGAAATCATTACATTTTTCGAATAGTCTCCAATAATCTCAACGAATGAACTGCTCCTAATCCCTTCTGAACGTGTTTCCGTCTCTCAGAGAGAGAATTGAAGGGATTTCTGGCTCCACTATGAATGAATGTGTAGACGAGAAAAGTTTACATCATAACTACATAAAATACATTAAACATATTCATACCAATCATGATGCCGTAAGAATTTACTGAAAGTCCTCGCAGTTGACTTGAGTTTATTAAATTTATGCGTATATTTCTTCATAATATCTTCCATCTAAAACAATGTTTGACAAAATCAGAAAAAAGAATTCGAGTGAAATTACTCAATTGAATTACTCAAATGGAAAGCGTAGTTTATTCATAACTATTATATTTTTTTTTCGAATTTCCGACTAAACATTTTTTTTGATATTTCGCACAATTTCGAACAAAAAAAAGTTCGATAGCATTCGTGTATTATTATGGAGAACACGTGAATTCAACATGGCATTTGAGATGGGAGGCATTCACTGACTCAATAAAATGAACGCGAATAAGAGATGAATTGAAATGTACAAGAAGAAAGAGAGAGGCAAATTAAAATAAAAGAATGAAAAAAATACGAAAAAAGTACCAACAATCACAAACTCGAAATGCTATTGCATCTGAAACGTTTTGAGGTTTCACGAATGTTAGTATTTAGCGTTTTATGTTATTTATCATTAAACTTTGTTTCAGTTCAGTCCCGTCTATTTCTTCTCTTTCTCTCTCTTTATTTCCCTGTCTTATTTCTCATTTCACAACACATTCGTTCTATTTTTCTACGTCATGTCTTTGTTTTCTACGACGAAAATAAAAACCTAATGTACCCTTTGGAAATGGAATAAAAATGACCACGAAAAAAATCATGACGACCACAACACAGCAATATATGATAATAAGAAAACGACAAGTTTCTTTTTTTTCCATTTTACTGAAGGAATTTTAATTTTCCGCCAAATTTATTTGCATGGGCTACCACAATATGCAGTCGATATTTAGTATCGGCAAATAGAAAAACCGCATAAGGAAATACAAACAAGTAGAATTTCACATCAATGAATTATTGAATATATGGAGAAATACAAAGCAACAACAACAATAAAAATGAAAAAAAAAAACATATATATCGTGTCTCTCCACACATGCAGTACAACTATCACTGATAACATGCCATACAAAGTACAACTTCATACGACGCGTTCACTTATCATAAATTATAAACCAAACAATATTACAAAAAAAAAACATACTTCAAATAATTGCTATAAATAATGTACGATTTACATATTTGATTAGAAAATACCGCGAACGCTCTGAAATTAGAACTAGACAGAAAAGCTGAATTGTATTCTTATTCCAAAATACCGATTTTGATAAAAAAAAAAAACAAAAAATGTTCTGTTTCGTTGTCTTTTTTAACATCATTTATTAACACTTCTTTCTATCATTGCCACTTTCTTGTTCTATATCCTTTTCTCCCGCTCACATTTTCTTTCTTTCTCTCTCTTTCTCTCAATATTTTTCACCCGCTCGAAAGGTTCATTGAACGAGATATTTAGAATTTTTTTGTTGTTTTTCTTGGTTCAAACATCAATGAATAGTTTTTTTTATGATCACAAAATATTCAAATCAGTAAATCCATTTGCTTTTATTGTGAATAATTTTAAAATCACAAAAAACGAAAAAAAAATGTTAACTTTTAATTTAAAGCGCGAACTTTTCCCTATTGCAATTAGGTTTTAATGTCTCTCCGTAGTCAGTTCACTAAATGGAACGAAAGAAAAAAACTCATTAGAGTAGAACATTATGGCAGATTTTAACGATTAAAATACAAAAAAAATGCATCAATATTGATATGAATATTGAAATATGATTTTTGCCTTTAAACACTCTTATTTCTCTATCAATCTTTTGAATGGCATTTGATATCGGAATTGTTTTGTTGAAAAGTTCATCGAAATCAAACGACATTCAAATCGAAATCGAATGATATAATTTGAAAATACTCTTGACGTTATACATATGTAGTATGCACGCATACACCGAGAAGACACTATTATATTGACGATACACATACTCTCAGTCAACTGTACACACCGATATGATAAAAAAAAAAGAATTATAGCATGGTAGCTATGCACACCAAGACCAATAGCACAAGCAACTTATACGGTCTTTACGTGTACGAAGCGGGGCAGAAAACGAGAAAAAGTGACAAACTGAACCGAATGAACGAACGAATAAACGAAATCGAATGGATTCGTTTCAAACACTCTTTTTTTATTTTTTTCTTCCGTAAAATTGCCACAAACAAACGTCCGCACACAAACAAACAAAAACCGATGACGAACACGAAGCTAAATTCAATCGTATAATAAAATGAGAAAAAAAAAAGTAGCACACATAGACGTGAGGTTCAAGTAGAGCATTCATACATATTTCGAGACAGTATTCAGTCACACTTGCTTTAACAATACGCCGCAGTTCCACTGAAAATAAAATAAAAACTACAACGAAAAACGCAAACGACAGAAGAGAAACAGAAAAAACATCACAATAAGTAGTGAATATAGCCAACCAGAAGTCCAACGAACAACAACTACAGAAAAGTGAGTGGTTTAAAATTTAATACGTACGAATTGTAGAAATTCTTACACAAGAGAAATGCCATCAACAACGCAGACATTTTTACAACATTTAAAAAATTAAAAACACAACAAATTTTTAAATCAAAAATCGTATACATATATGTAATATATATATTATATATGTATATATAAGTGTATATCTTCGTTCATAACACAGTGAAACTTGTTAATTTTAGTCAATTAGTTGCTGCCATAAAAGAAGAGAAAAAAAAAAATGGAAAGAAAGTTGCGAGATCATGTTGTTTGTGTAGGTTTTTGAGAAATACATTTTGTTGTTTAATTTTTCATATTAGTAGAATTAGAATTAAATAAATATAATAAATAACTGTTTTTTACGTATTATAGGAATGAAGAAAAAGATACAATTTCGAAAGTTTTAGCAGTAAAAAAGCCAGGAATAAATAAAAAATTTGTCGAATAATAAACAATACGCAAGTCAATTATTCGGATGGATCTGATGGCCGGAAAGAAGCAATAATAAATAAAAAATTTGTCGAATGATAAACATAAGCAAGCATATTCGGATGGTTGTGGGGAAAGAAGCAAAATTAAATAAAAAATTTATGAATGATAAAAATACGCAGCAATGTGGATGGTTGTGGAGAGTTTTGTTGCGGAGTTGATAATGAATTGCTGAATATAATAAAAAATCTATAAAAATAAAACAGGCGAGGATGAGTTATGATGTGACATATGTGAGATACATTTAAAAAACAATACACAAGAGAGAGAAACAGATGTAATGAAATTATGTTGGTGAAACATCATTTGCTGCTGTTTTTAAAAATGGAATATAGGGAGAATTAGACGTGATAAATTAAAACCAGGTTGTTTTTCTGATTTCTAATATTTCGTTCTTAATCAAAAAAAAAAAAAAAAAATAAAAACTACAACGAAAAACGCAAACGACAGAAGAGAAACAGAAAAAACATCACAATAAGTAGTGAATATAGCCAACCAGAAGTCCAACGAACAACAACTACAGAAAAGTGAGTGGTTTAAAATTTAATACGTACGAATTGTAGAAATTCTTACACAAGAGAAATGCCATCAACAACGCAGACATTTTTACAACATTTAAAAAATTAAAAACACAACAAATTTTTAAATCAAAAATCGTATACATATATGTAATATATATATTATATATGTATATATAAGTGTATATCTTCGTTCATAACACAGTGAAACTTGTTAATTTTAGTCAATTAGTTGCTGCCATAAAAGAAGAGAAAACAAAAAACAATCAAAATAATTAATCCAAAGAAAATTTCAAGCTTTATTTCATCTTAATTTTTTTTTGCTACACAAATTCGAAATTCAATCAAAAATTCGTTCAATTTTGGTGCTCAAGATGAATGTAGTTCTGATTTTAATGGCAAAATATTTTACATCGAAGTTAATTGAAAATGGAACAAATCGTGAACGTGTGCGTGTATTTGTAACTCTCTCTCTCTCTCACACACACACAGACAAAACCATAAACGAATATTCATCTATTCGATGTATGTATTTCCACACGGCAAAAAATAATAGGGGAATCTGTCATCTAAAATCGGTATAAAATAGCAGTTTACTCATACTTTAGATGAATTTCTCTTTAACTAACCTAAGATGAAATGTATTGTATATAATATTGCAAATGCTAAAACGGTTGCTGTGTTCGCGCATATACATTGACGCAAACTGACACAGCAGCTGTTTGAGCATTTGCAATGCTATATACAATATATTTCATCTTAGTTAAGCTTAAATTCATCTAACGTATGGGTAAACTGCTATTTTACACCGACATTAGATGACAGATTCCCCTTTCATTGTTTGCTGTGCAGTCGTGTTTAGTAAAAATGCAGCATAATTTTTAAATGTATTAATGCCGCGTATATTGTACGGTCTCTCATAGAATATTCCATTTCATAATCATTCAAGTGGCGGAACCATTATCAGCGGACAATCTTTTTTACTTTGATTTCCACTGTATTTTGTCAAGCAAAACGTCGTTACGATGATGCGCAATATATTTGTCACATAGATAATCATTTATTGTTTTCAATTCGAGAGAGAATACATGAAACGAAAAATAAAAAGGAAAAAAGAAAGAAAAAAATTTATACGTTCATTCGTTTGAAAGGAATCCATTCGATTTCGTTTATTCATTCGTTCATTCGGTTCAGTTTGTCACTTTTTCTCGTTTTCTGCCCCGCTTCGTACACGTAAAGACCGTATAAGTTGCTTGTGCTATTGGTCTTGGTGTGCATAGCTACCATGCTATAATTCTTTTTTTTTATCATATCGGTGTGTACAGTTGACTGAGAGTATGTGTATCGTCAATATAATAGTGTCTTCTCGGTGTATGCGTGCATACTACATATGTATAACGTCAAGAGTATTTTCAAATTATATCATTCGATTTCGATTTGAATGTCGTTTGATTTCGATGAACTTTTCAACAAAACAATTCCGATATCAAATGCCATTCAAAAGATTGATAGAGAAATAAGAGTGTTTAAAGGCAAAAATCATATTTCAATATTCATATCAATATTGATGCATTTTTTTTGTATTTTAATCGTTAAAATCTGCCATAATGTTCTACTCTAATGAGTTTTTTTCTTTCGTTCCATTTAGTGAACTGACTACGGAGAGACATTAAAACCTAATTGCAATAGGGAAAAGTTCGCGCTTTAAATTAAAAGTTAACATTTTTTTTTTCGTTTTTTGTGATTTTAAAATTATTCACAATAAAAGCAAATGGATTTACTGATTTGAATATTTTGTGATCATAAAAAAAACTATTCATTGATGTTTGAACCAAGAAAAACAACAAAAAAATTCTAAATATCTCGTTCAATGAACCTTTCGAGCGGGTGAAAAATATTGAGAGAAAGAGAGAGAAAGAAAGAAAATGTGAGCGGGAGAAAAGGATATAGAACAAGAAAGTGGCAATGATAGAAAGAAGTGTTAATAAATGATGTTAAAAAAGACAACGAAACAGAACATTTTTTGTTTTTTTTTTTATCAAAATCGGTATTTTGGAATAAGAATACAATTCAGCTTTTCTGTCTAGTTCTAATTTCAGAGCGTTCGCGGTATTTTCTAATCAAATATGTAAATCGTACATTATTTATAGCAATTATTTGAAGTATGTTTTTTTTTGTAATATTGTTTGGTTTATAATTTATGATAAGTGAACGCGTCGTATGAAGTTGTACTTTGTATGGCATGTTATCAGTGATAGTTGTACTGCATGTGTGGAGAGACACGATATATATGTTTTTTTTTTTCATTTTTATTGTTGTTGTTGCTTTGTATTTCTCCATATATTCAATAATTCATTGATGTGAAATTCTACTTGTTTGTATTTCCTTATGCGGTTTTTCTATTTGCCGATACTAAATATCGACTGCATATTGTGGTAGCCCATGCAAATAAATTTGGCGGAAAATTAAAATTCCTTCAGTAAAATGGAAAAAAAGAAACTTGTCGTTTTCTTATTATCATATATTGCTGTGTTGTGGTCGTCATGATTTTTTTCGTGGTCATTTTTATTCCATTTCCAAAGGGTACATTAGGTTTTTATTTTCGTCGTAGAAAACAAAGACATGACGTAGAAAAATAGAACGAATGTGTTGTGAAATGAGAAATAAGACAGGGAAATAAAGAGAGAGAAAGAGAAGAAATAGACGGGACTGAACTGAAACAAAGTTTAATGATAAATAACATAAAACGCTAAATACTAACATTCGTGAAACCTCAAAACGTTTCAGATGCAATAGCATTTCGAGTTTGTGATTGTTGGTACTTTTTTCGTATTTTTTTCATTCTTTTATTTTAATTTGCCTCTCTCTTTCTTCTTGTACATTTCAATTCATCTCTTATTCGCGTTCATTTTATTGAGTCAGTGAATGCCTCCCATCTCAAATGCCATGTTGAATTCACGTGTTCTCCATAATAATACACGAATGCTATCGAACTTTTTTTTGTTCGAAATTGTGCGAAATATCAAAAAAAATGTTTAGTCGGAAATTCGAAAAAAAAATATAATAGTTATGAATAAACTACGCTTTCCATTTGAGTAATTCAATTGAGTAATTTCACTCGAATTCTTTTTTTCTGATTTTGTCAAACATTGTTTTAGATGGAAGATATTATGAAGAAATATACGCATAAATTTAATAAACTCAAGTCAACTGCGAGGACTTTCAGTAAATTCTTACGGCATCATGATTGGTATGAATATGTTTAATGTATTTTATGTAGTTATGATGTAAACTTTTCTCGTCTACACATTCATTCATAGTGGAGCCAGAAATCCCTTCAATTCTCTCTCTGAGAGACGGAAACACGTTCAGAAGGGATTAGGAGCAGTTCATTCGTTGAGATTATTGGAGACTATTCGAAAAATGTAATGATTTCATTAATTTTTGTTTAAGGAATATAAATAATATGATTTGTTTGTTGCTTTTTGTTTCTTTTTTTTAAATTCCTAGGATAAATGTCCTAACAAACTTAAAAGAAGGCGTCCAATCCGGTGAATCAAGCAGTTTTCTAAAACCAAACGAGAATCCGTCTCTACTTGTACCTGAAATGGCAAAAAACATTGACGGATTGACGAGCGAAAGCAACACTAGTAATTCTGCTAGCGAATCAACACAAAAAAAAAGAAAACTGAATCGAAAAATACCATCTCCAAAATATAAAGACATTGATGATGCTGGTAGCGCCTTAATAGATCTGATTGAGGATAATTTAAGGTAGGCACATAAAACAAACAATTTCAAAGTTCTAATCTCTGTGTGGTATTTTTGTTTAAATTTAAAATATTCAAATGTTTGGTATTTTTCATAGCATAGCAAGACTCCCTCAACATTACACAGTATTGGAAAGAACAACAGTTGCGCAGCATACACTTCGATTGCTATTGTGTACAGGATTATTTGAGCAAATACAATATTTGTATGTACTTAATTTTTCATATTAGTAGAATTCAGAATTCAAATAAATATAATAAATACAACTGTTTTTTACGTATTATAGGAATGAAGAAAAAGATACAATTTCGAAAGTTTTAGCCAGTAAAAAAGCCAAGCAATCAAATCAACAAAATTTGTCGAATAATAAACAATCAACGCCAAGTCCAATTCATTCGGATGGATCTGATCTGGCCGGCAAAGAAGCCAATCAATCAAATCAACAAAATTTGTCGAATGATAAACCATCAAGTCCAAGTCCAATTCATTCGGATGGATCTGATCTGGCCGGCAAAGAAGCCAATCAATTAAATCAACAAAATTTATCGAATGATAAACAATCAACGCCAAGTCCAATTCGTTCGGATGGATCTGATCTGGCAGAGTTTTATGATATGCCTTCGGAGTTTGATAATGAATTGCTGAATATAATAACAAAATTACTATAAAAAAATACAAACATGGTTTCGATCGGATGAGTTATGCATGTGACATCATGTGAGATACATTTAAAAAACACATACACACAGAGAGAGAAACAGATCTGTAATTCGAAATCTATGTATCGGTGAAACATCATTTCTGTCTGACTAGTTTTTACAAAATCGGAATATAGGGAGAATTAGACGCTTGATAAATTCAAAACCAGTGTATGTTTTTTACTGAATTTCTAATATTTCGTTCTTAATCAAAAAAAAAAAAAAAAATTAACGGAAGAAAAGAAAACAGCAAAAGGAACCATTGATTTATATGCGCACTCGTTTCAATAGTATCGATTGCCACCAATAAACGAACAGACATTTTTAGAAAAACGATTATAAATTTTATTTATTATTTCGATTGATTGATTGAAAAAAAAAACAGAGCAGTTAATTATGCCCAGTGAAGATGAATCGCCTAATGGCAAGAAAATCACAGAGAAGGTAACTAACCACGCAATTTAATTAAATGTTCGCGCTGTTCCGCTAATTTCAAGGGAGTGAATGAATGAAGTAAGCTTTGCCATTTGTAATTTGTAGCGTTCATTCGAGTTGAAACTTTGTTTGAGACCGTTCAGTGTTATTTTTTTTTGTTCATTTTGTATTTTTCCCTTCTCATTGCCACTATCATGATCACCATACCTTCGAATGAGTCCATGCATTGTTGCAGATCTTTCGCGCAAACACACGTACGCATGAATCAAACAACCATATACAAACACACTATTGAGCCGTTTCTTTACACAGTTTTAGTCTTTCTACTTCGCTGACTGGTTCGGTTAGCAGGTTATATCCATATCTTCAGTTCCATTCCATTCTTGTTGGTTTTTCATTACAGTTTGTTGTTGTTGTTGTTTTCTTCCTGTTGCTCTTCCTTTTTTTTGTATGTAACATAAGCTTCAATTTCAGACCTTATTCTTACTTAATTGCATTAAGTTAGCATGAATTTAGGAACAATGATTCCTACATCACAATCAAAATCATTGCGATTGTTGTTCAAAAGATTTCGTGAGTGTGCGTGGTGTGCTAAATTTTTTTTTTATTAATGAGTATTGTTGTTTTTGTTGTTGTTATAGTTTGCGTGTGTACTATATTATACATTTCAAATGAAACAACAACAACAACAACAACAACAACAACAACAACGATACCAATAACAACACCAACACTTATAACAACAACATCATCAAAAACCACTACAGATTTCGATCCAGATGGTATTACACCATTGTAATAACACTTTTGTGATGTTATAAATAAAAGAGAGAAAATTCACTTCTATTTTATATTAACTTTTCTTTAAATTAAACTGATACTCAATATGCTTCGTATGACACAGAGAGAGATGTAAAATGTTTACATTTTTTGAAAAGCTTAATAAATTTTTTTGTTTACATCAACTGTTGTGCATCTACTAAACGAAACAATTGTTTCAACTAAGAATGCATAGCGCAAAAATCATTACAAATACACATTAGTAAATACATGATAAGCATAGTCGCTGTTGTTGTTGCCGTTGATGCCGTCTCTGTATTTTTTTTTAAATGGGAAACGAAGAAAGAGAAACAGAAAGTAGGTTGAGAGTATTTTTTTTAATGCGAAACGAAAACTTTTTTAATTCAGAAACCGATAAGAACTTTAATTAGAAAATGTGCTACATGTGAGGTTTATGAAAAAACAGTAGTTTCACAGTCAAGGCCAAAGTTGGAGAAAGAGAGAGAAAGAGAGAAGGGGAGAGAGGGAGAGAAAGAGAGAGAAAGAGAGAGAAAGAGAGAGAAAGAGAGAGAAAGAAAAGGGTCTTGTCTCTCTCTCTCTCTCTCTCTCTCTCTCTCGTGTGTGTGTGTGTGTGTGTGTGTGTGTGTGTGTGTGTGTGTGTGTGTGTGTGTGTGTGTGTGTGTGTGTGTGTGTGTGTGTGTGTGTGTGTGTGTGTGTGTGTGTGTGTGTGTGTGTGTGTGTGTGTGTGTGTGTGTGTGTGTGTGTGTATGTGTGTACGTGTGTGTATTGTGTGTATGTGTGTGTGTATGTGTGTATGTGTACACTAATACTAATAAATGTCCCAATAACCCGCTTTTTTATACTACTTGTGTGTCTATGCCAAATATTGTTAAAATCAATTGCGACAATAATAAAGTGGCACCGTTGGCAACTGTTGAAGGCTGTCGCTATCGCCATCGTTACGTTTTGGACCATTTCAAAACAAAATACCAAGAGGCGTGCAAAATGACAATCCAATGTCTTAAAACTTCAAAGGCATCAATCGATTTTCACGTTAGTAAAACGAATGAAAAATTAGTTGCACATGTGACCAAAATTCTATTTGAAATTTACATCGACGCAAAAAAACTGACATGCGCAGCGTACAATTGGCCGGCAAGATTTGTTGGTTCGGAAGCCGGACGTTCTTTTGATTATAGAGATGAGCACGCACCAGCGATTATACCATCATTGAATTTACAGTACGCAAATCCAAAATCTTACTCCAGTTTGTTAGGTGTTATTGTAAAATCGGATGAATCATTCTTTAAAAAAAAACTCGAAACTTCAATTGCAGATTTGAACTGTTTGAAATCGGTGAAACACGTAGAGCAAAAGTAAATAAGAATGATTTTGAAAATATCCGTAGCAGCATAATTGATACAATAATCGATCGTATTTCATACCGTTTTTCAAGTGACGACAAAATTATGGAAACCATAGTTAACTCGTTTCTAAATTTTCGTAAAGAAACCGATTTGCGTAAAGTTCATGAAATTTTTGGATGCGATTTTGACTTGTCTACAGTTCAATTGCAATTTAATGAATTGGTAGACCAAAATATTTACGTAAAACTCAATGGTGATATAGGAGAAATAATAAAAACGCTTTCAAAAAATACGAATTACAATGAAATCGAAACGATATTATGCCGCATATATGTATTGACACCATATTCAGCGGACGTCGAGAGGTGCATAAGCGCTAATAATTTGATTAAAACTCCATTGAGAAACAGTATTTCAATCGAAACTGAAAATAAGTATTTATATATATACTTTAATATGCCTACTCTAGAGAAGTGGGAACCAAGAGCAGCAATCAAAATCTGGATGAACGATAAAAACAGAAAGGATTTTTCTAATGTAATTGATCGTAAATCAACACAAGCACCGTATTTTAAGGGAATATTTGAACTTGAAGAATCCAAAGAGGAAACATCGTCAATCGATGAACAAAAAAATACATTAAAAAGTTTTTAAATATATTTTTTAATTTTTTTCTTCTTTTTGAATAAAAAGCCATGATTGTTTTTTTAATACACACGTGTTTTCTTATAGATTTTGGAACAACCGGAATTTCGGATCTTCTAAAAGTTAAATTCGGATCTTCTAAAGTGGATTTACCGTATTTTCGGATCCTCTGAAAATTTGAAATTTCAGGCTCTGCTCCGCACCATAAGACTTACCATCGAAAATCAACTGTCCATTCAAAGATTTGTGAGTGGCAATCAAACACAACCACCATGGACCTTTAAAAACCTGAAATATTCAGTAACGGAAAATGGGCTGGTACCTTTGATACGGTACAAAATTCTGATGATAATGTGTCGGATTCACATATTGATGATACTGCATTGGATTCATGTATGGTACTGGATAAACCTGATTTCAAAAAGGAAGACCATTCCAATTAGTGCCTTGCTGTTGTGGTTGAAATTGTTGTAGTGGTAGAAGTCTTTGCTGTGGATAAAATCGTTGTTGTGGTTGAAATCGTTGTCGATTATAGGTACGATTATTTTTCCTAAAATTGTTATATTGCTGTTGACGTTGTTGTTGTTGGATATGATTATTAGTTACATTATTGTAACGATGATTATTCCGGACATTGTTATAAATTCTCCCATGAGAATTATCAAAACGATACTGTTTATTATTCGAAATAAAACGATCATGACTACTCCGGTTCAGAGCCTTTCCAAGCTCTCATTGCGACCCGGTGCAAGATCTCTGGTGCGCCCTTAAACCGAAAATTTAAAAAATCAACGAAATAACAAATGCGTGTAACTCTTATACTGTAAAAAGTATTAAATTTATTCCATTAAAATACTCTATAACGAATGTCATTGGATAATTAATATCAGTTGAAGATTTGTTTGCGTGCTTTTGCTTTGGCAAAATCGTCAATGATTTCATCATACTCAATCGAGTTTGCTATTTCTTTTTCGATTGAAATGATAGCCAGATTGTTGATACGGTCTTGATGCATAGAATTTCGTAGATAATTTTTGTTAATTTTTGGTTTAGAGAAGGACCGTTCACCTGTTGCTACTGAAACAGGTGTTGTAAGTAAAATGCGATAAGCATTAATTGCATTCGGTAAGTTTTCCATTCTGTGTTTCAGTATAGCATTCAAAATATCCAATGTATGTGTAATATTTTCATTTTTCACCAATGTGACAATTACAGAGAGCTCACAAAATAAATCATTGCCCTCAATATCCGATTGGCTATCCTGTGTAAGTGCACGTTCGAGATTTTTACACGCAATTAGTAAACTTCCATTGTGTTTCTTCTCTTTGAAGTTCAAAAAATTGTACAAAAAAGAAAACAGATCAGCATGTGCCTTCAATGATCCAAACCGCTCAGCAATGGAATTTATGCAACTTCGATGATGGAATTGACTTCATCACCTTATTCTACTTCTGAAGCGATTCGATTATGTGTACGTCGCATCGCGCTTCCTCTGAATTCGGGTTCAATGTCGAGGCGTTCACAAATGTTACGAGCGACGTCAAAATTTTTTTCACAGCATTTGTCTCTGTACGCATTCAAAAAAGTAATAAGGCTTTCCAAACAATAAACCGCAGCTTAAACGTTCGAGCTGATGGACTGCAATGATTTGGGTGCTATATTTGTTTCACTTAATTAGAGGAATCTTATACCTATATTTTTACATTTGATTTTGTATACAAAACTATAGTCTCGTGCCCTTCTTGCTCGTGCGCCCCGGTGCGCCTGCACCGCCGCTCGGAAAGGCTCTGCTCCGGTATTTATTATTTATTCCAAAATATTGTTTGTTTTTTTCTCAGACATATTGGTTTTTCTTGATTTACTTTGTTTAGCACCTAATTTTTTATTTCTATTATTCATTAGAGATTTGTTCCCATTCACCTTTAATGACTTATTCTTTTCTTTCATAATAAAAGGTTTCACACAGAAATCAGGTGACCATAACTCTGGATTACAAATTAACCTTGAACATTCCTCCATTAACGTCGAAACTTTACAAGAAACAAACTCGCCTGCATTTTTACTTCGTTTGTGAAAATTCAACATTTCAATAGAAAACGCATTTTCAAGTAACTTAGTCTTTTCCATAATAATTTTCTTGCTATATAAATTAATGAACATAGATTAGTTCAATAGTACAACGATTTGAAATAATAGTTAAAAATTTTGACTATATTCATTTCATTAATAACCTGAATTCATAACATCTTGACATATGGTTTCGACTAAAACAACTTACCACTAATATGTATACCAATAAACAATGGCATCAATATGAACATATAGTTCTACATTTTTCTCTTTTATCAATGTGGCATTCGTTGTATGTTTTTACAAGTGAAGAGCTTTGATTTCAAGACACTGACACCACTCATACGATTTATCAATGTATACTGACTATACCAACGGAAACGGCAAAAAGATACGATTTGGCGTTTGCATTCCGTAATGGTGTATATGCAATTCAGTTTATATATGATAGAGATCGTTTGCAATGTAACGTCGTACGACTTATGCTGTCGTACAATAATGTATTTGTCCACGGCATGAAAGTCCACTGTATGAACTTTCACAATTTTGTTTGATATTCATTTAAATTCACACCTTACTCGTAGAGATAGCGTAAGAAACATGATTTTTTTTTTTTGCTAAAGCGGCTTCGCTTTTATATTCTTATATCCAGTCATTGGTTGAAATTTCGTTAAGTACATCATGTTTACGTATATGTATGTATGATTTGTGTGCTGGGGGATATACGCCATTATTAAACTGGGATTCCCGTGATTATCGCAATTACGGTGATTTGTACGATTTCGACTATCCATCTATATCTAGGCTAGCTCACTCTTTCAAGAATGACATTCTACTGTCATAGAATTGAGCTGAATCGCATTGAATTATAATAAATCACAACAAAACACAAAGATGCGATTCTTTGTGTTTCATTCTGAATGTCATTCTTGAAAGAGTGAGTTAGCCTAGATCTATATATCTATGCATGAGATTGAGAGTAGAGTATGTTTCACTGATTTTGTATTGGATAAAATAGAGTATGTTCACAAGCGCTCAACAAATACTGGAATATTTTTTTTTTATTTTAATTAATATAAAAATATTGTCAAAGGCAAAGTTAGAGAGTACTACAAGAACAACAATTTTTGTGAAGACATTATTCATTTTTACTTGTCATTAATGTGTAATTCAAAAATATGTACAAGTGAAACATACTCTACTTTACCGCTATATGAGTCGAGAATAAAACATACTCGAGAAGATTTACTCTCAACCTCACCGATAAACATCTATATCTAAAAGAGAATATTTGTATGTTTGTGCGCGGTAATCTCCTGAACCACATAACCAATCTGGGCAATCCAGATATCGTTGGAAATTTCTCGGGCCCGAGATGGTTTTAGGTATATTTTAGGACATATTTAAACATTTTTCCCAAAGACTCCAAATGTCACAAATGTCACTTTTGGGTTATTTTTGAGACAGTTTATGACAATTGTCGCATTTTGTAAAATTTTCAAGGTAGGATTTGATAAAGCTTGGTGTCAATTAGGTTTTTCTTTATACTTAGTGATTTCGAGTGCAGTGTACCTGTGCGTGTTGATGAATTTTTTTTAATGAAAAACAAAATGTGGATATATAAATTCATCTCTAGTAATGTGAACTATTTCATTTTGCATATGGATTTTTGATATATGCACACATGCATCCTTCAATGAACAATTTGTTACTGTAGAAAATGTTGATGTTAGTGAGCGAAGGTCGAAACATCGACTCACAGGGCTGACTACTAAATAATGTTTCATCAACAAGACAAGTACGTGTGCATTTAATTCAATACAACTGTAGCAAT
>JAQOWM010000937.1:0-14109 GCA_029041755.1 Resseliella maxima
GTTTTTTTTATATTTATTTTTTTGTTATTTTCGTTGTTGATGAATTTACTATTAGATGACAGTTGTCAGATGACAATTGTCAGATGCTGTGTGAATGAATCCGTACAATAATGTATGGTTTCCATACATAAAATGTGTTTTAGTAAATTTATCAACAACAAAAATAACAAACAAAATATAAAATGAAATGAAACACATAAGGAAAAAAAAATATAAAAAATTATATTGCAATTGAAACTCAAACATTTTTATTTTATCGAAGTTTTTTTTTTTTTTTTCAATGTAGAATCATTGAAATCAATACAATGTTTGCATCAGCTGTTCTCACTAATACAGTAGGTATGTTTTGATTATTATGAATGAGTTTAGAATAAATTTTCTTAACTGGAGGAAGTCAGTGAATGGAACAAGTGTATGTGTGTGAAAAAAATACGAACGTTTATTCCATTGTGGTGTCTCAGCTCAACTGAACTAAATGAAATCATATTGTTATGTGTTCCCGTGCTCGGCTATTAAATTCTGTTTTAATAAAGTAGGGTCGTTTCTCGGAAACTAACAATTTAAAACTTCTTGACTTTTGATTCGAATTATTTTAATAAAAAAAAAAATATGAGCCTACTTAAATGTGATCACTTGTAATTGCTTAAATCTACTTACAATTTTCTTTGATTTAATCTAATATTTCTGGAAATTGTCTTGGTTCTGCTGCTGATGGCGATGATTTTGCGCTTATCTCGGCTGTTGGTGATGATTTTCCGCTTATCTCGGTTTGTATTGCTTGTTGCAATTGTCCGCAAAATTTCACTTTGGTTTTGGCAATTAAGGCCTTTATATTTCTTTAAAATAAAAAAAAAACACGAATCAAGCGTGTATGATATTCACTCGGTTTTAAACACGTCTTGTTTGTTCGGTAGTCCAGTCAAGAAGTTTTAAATTGTTAGTTTCCGAGAAACGACCCTACTTTATTAAAACAGAATTTAATAGCCGAGCACGGGAACACATAACAAATGGCGCCCAACGTGGGGCGCCAATTTTGTTATGTTCCTTTGTTTTAATTTAAAAATAATTCTGAAATTGCAAGCGGGTCGTTTACGGAATATAACAGAAAAATTCCTTCTTATCTTTGTTCTTAAAATCGGTCCTTTAATGTAAATCATTCAAAGCCCTACCTATGCGATCGCAGTTAATCTTAAAACTACTTACAATTTTGTGTAATTTGCTTTGACAATGTTCTTGGGCTCGTAATTTGGTTGAATTCCGATGAAAATTGAAATCACTGCCTCGATTTGTAGTTCTTGGTGAATTGGCCGCTAATTCCGTGGAATTCTTTTTGATTGTATGATTCGCTGATGAATTGCGTTGAATTTGTTGGTTAATGTCACACGGATTCACTTTTTTGTGGCAATAAAGGCCGATTCACTAATAAATTGAAATATACCGTCGCAATGAAGGCGAACAATTAATCGTATTTGACTCGTTCTTCTTTAATTATCAGTTGATTGATAAATTACGTGTTATCTTGTTGGAAGTCCGGATAAGAAGAAAGACAAATCGATTCACTTTCAATTGATTGACTTGATTTCTTTTTTCGTTTTGACAAACTGTCACTTTCTTGCAGTTTTGCGTGTTGTCTCAGTTGCCCAATTTAGTACATTGTCAGCGCTCAGTACTTAATCTATATTCATACAATGCATGTGCGCCAACTTCACGCCTTTGATTTATTCAGTAAATTTTTGTTTTCTTCTCTTTCTTTATTTTTATTAATTTATGTATTTTTCTTTTTACTAATTGTCTTGAATTAAATTTATGGTTTCATCGAAACCATAACAATATTTTTTTGTATTGGTTGTATACCTTAATAATTTGGTATTTTTTCGTTCAAAAAACCATTTATTCATGTGTGAAAATGAAAATGAAAATACATGTCATTCAAAATATTGTCCATCGTTAGCCACTACTTTTTCCCATCTTTCAGGCAATTTATGGATTCCGTCCGAAAAAAATTGCTCATTTTTCAGAGCGAGGAACGAATCAAGCCATTTTTCGATTCCCTCAACATTGGTAAAGCGTATTCCGGAAAGGGCATTCTGCATCGACCGAAACAAGTGGTAGCCAGAAGGGGCCAGGTCTGAGCTATAAGGCGGTTGAGGCAGAATTTCACATCCGACATTTTCCACATAGTTTTTGGGCCCTTGAGCCCGATGTGGCCGAGCGTTGTCATCATGAAAAATCAGTTTCTCGTCTCTGGCCTCCCATTCTGGCCGTTTTTGTTTGATTGCTGCATTCAATTTGATGAGTTGTTGTCGGTAGCGTTCCCCATTAATGGTATCACCCGGTTTTAGCAGCTCATAATATAGCACACCCTTCTGATCCCACCAGATACAGAGCATTACCTTGGAAGCGTGAATATTTGGCTTGGACGTCGATGTTGATGCATGTCCGGGTGGTCCCCATGATTTCTTGCGCTTGGGATTATCGTAGTAGATACATTTTTCATCACCAGTGACAATTCGATTAAAAAACGACTTCTTTTTGTAGCGCGCGAGCAGCATTTCCGACATGCAAAATCGTCTTTCAACGTTTCTCGGCTTCAGTGTATGTGGCACCCAATTTCCTTGCTTTTGGATCATTCCGAGTGCTTTCAAACGTTGCGAAATAGCTGCTTGAGTCACTCCCAAAGATTCTGCAAGTTCTTCTTGCGTTTGGCACGAATCTTCATCGAGTAGCGCCTCCAATTCTTCATCCTCAAATTTTTTTGGCTGTCCTGGCCGTTCTTGGTCTTCCAAGCCAAAATCACCACTTTTAAAACGTGCAAACCACTTCTGACACGTTCACTCAGCGGGAGCATGGTCGCCATAAACTTCCATTAAAATACGATGACTCTCGGTAATCGGTAGCACTTTTCTTCATAATAAAGTAATGCAGAAAAATTCTCCGCAAAAACACTTTTTCTGGCAGAAAATTCGACATTTTCAAATG
The DNA here is from genome assembly GCA_029041755.1 of Resseliella maxima. NCBI lineage: Eukaryota > Metazoa > Arthropoda > Insecta > Diptera > Cecidomyiidae > Resseliella > Resseliella maxima. The sequence goes on from JAQOWM010000937.1 coordinate 2,980, forward strand.
AATAAAAAATTGTGTTGTTCACACTTTAAAGAAATGTCAAATAATGAAGAATACTCACATTGACAGTAGCTTTCAAATGAATGTTTAGAAAAATGAAATGATGGAATAATATTCGTGAAATCGCAAATATTGTCGTCGTTTCAAGAGGTGGCATTGAACATACGTTGAAGCTGTGCACCGAAACCAAATCAAATACCGATCGAAAACGCTCCGGCCGACCGAAAAAAACAACAAAACGTGATGATCGACGCATTGTATCGATTAGCCAAGCAAATTGGTTCAAAACTGCACCAAAGATCAAAAATGAAATCAATATAGGTCTGGCTGAACCAGTTTCGGTGGACACTGTCAAACATCGTTTGAAAGCTTCACATTCCAGCAAGATAATGATCCCAAACACACCTCCTATCTATGTACGAACTATCTACGTTCCAACGAAGAGGAAGGTGTGCTCGAGGTCATGAATTGGCCGGTGCAATCTCCTGATATCAACCCGATTGAGTTATTATGGGACGAGCTCGACGGCCAGGTAGAAAAAATGTACTCAACCAACGAAAAACAGCTGTTTGATAATCTAAAAGTGGCTTGGGAGAACCTCGCAATTGAAAAATTCCAAAAATTGGTTGAAAGGCTTCCAAGAATTTGCGCTGCAGTGATCAAAGCACAGGGTGACCATATTGATGGAAGAAAATTGATTTGACCTGTCGTGATATTTACATTATTTTTTTACATATTTTCATACAAAATTTGCATTCGATGCACGTAAATCATAACAAAATAATATATTCTCTAGTTTATTTACAAGATTTCACCATTTAATGGCATTAAACACAATAAAAAGTCAGGATAAAACCAAAAAAACGAATTTTTTCATGGTGTCTTGAAACTTTTGCTTGGTACTGTACCTAGTAATTTTGTTTACTCTACTGCTTCTTCTTTTTGTCACTATGGGCGCTGCCATATTTAAATGTATTGAAATCAGATGCAATAATAAATTCTAATGAATGCGTTTAATGAACTGTCATATTTGAAATGATTTGATGAACACTTGTTCACATTTGTTCATAGACGTTCGTTCATAAAATTGAATTTATCGGCTTGTGACATTTTTTTGTGTTATTGTATAAAATGTGAAAAAATAAAGTTTATGGTGAGTATTTTGTGGTATATTGTTAAAATTATGAATGTATTTCAATTCGATAAGTCGATGTTTTCTGCTTGGTAATAATATTCCGTAAATTGTTCAAAAATATGGTTCTCAAAGTATGGAATATGTTCTCGTTGTTCTCGGTTTATAATAATAATAATAATAACCCTTTGATTGTTTATGTGTTTATGTATTTACATATTTATATATTTTTATATGCAATTATCTTTATTGAAGTTGTGAAATTTGGTGATGGATTAAGTGATCTCAATAATCTCTAAACTATGTGATTTATGATTTGAGCGTCAATTTTCTCTGCAAAAAAATAGATGAATAGATATTTCATCTCTTTTCATGCATTCATATTGCAAATAACATTTGTTTTGATAAATATTTTTTTTCTAATTATAAAAAAAATGTATTTTTTCTGTTCAAAGAAATATTAATATTTAAATAATTTTACAGAGATTTGTCGAATAATGCCAAGGATTGTTCGAGCTCATCAAGATTGGTTGTTACACTATCTAGGATTTCGCTACTTCTTCTATCTCTTCACGTCTTTATTTCTTAGACTCTAAGGACCTCATAATCCTCGGGCAGCTAAGCGAGGATCTCAGTTGGAAAAACTAGTTTTTATAATTTTTTCACCTCAATATCAGTATGTTTCTAGGATTAATATGTTTCTGTTGCTGGATAAAATAATTGGTAGTTATCAATCAATGAAAAGCGATAGATTAATTACATAAACTTGGAATTGTAATTTTAGATAGATGAAAAAATAAAATAATAAAAAAACCAAACCGTCTAATAACAAAAATATGATTAAAAATCGTCTGATTGAATCAACGAAAACAAATTTAATGATTGACAAAATCAGGTGATAATTGTAAAAAAATTAATAATATGTCTAGTAATATTGAAAAAACGTCTAATTAAATGGGATATGGGATTGAGATTTCACACACTGGAGAGAGAATTTTACATGTTTAACTGATATAGGTTTTTTATCATCATTGTAAACAACAAATATTATTATTATTATTCGGTACCATACAGCGTTTCTTTGCCAAAGGTGGTTTATTAAAAAGATAAAATAAATTAAAATTCACAATATAATAATACAAATTAAATGATTCAACATCTGCACACGTTAACAATTTATTGCCAATCCAAACGATCTCGGAGCGATTATCAAATGCAGCCATGATGTTGAATACTCAAAACAGTATGTTGAATACTCAAAAATCTAACAGTTCTGATTAAACGGTAGGGAACTCTAAATTGCTAAATTAAATCTTCTCCAAAAGTACATCTGAACAAATTTCACCCTTGATCAATTTTAATATAAACATCACTTCAGCAACTAGGAAGCTTCCTGAGACTCTAAATTATTATACGTAACAGCCATAGGTAGTGTATAAATGAATTTCCGAACTTTTTTTTTGTTGAAAAGATACATTATATTGGGGGTATCGGTTAATAATGCGGATTTAGATAACAGACGGCGTAACTAGCATTATGTGCATCGGAGCACACAGCGGCCATTTTCTTTTTTTTCGTCGGCTATAAATTCCAGTATGTGTCATTTCGTTGAAGTGTGAACAACAAATTTTTTTTTTGCCCCGAAAATGTCGAATTTCGTGCCTGAAAAAGTGGTTTTGCGGGGAAGTTTAATAACCTTCTTTCATTTGAAGAAAACCGCTGCTGAAAGTTATCTGAAAGTTATGGTGAAGTTGTTAGAAGCTTACTGTGAACATACTCCAACTCGAAAAACTTGTGAACAATGGTTTGCGAGATTCAAAATTGGTGATTTTGACTTGGAAGACAGAGAACGGCCAGGTCAGCCAAAAAAATTTGAAGATGCAGAATTGCAAGCATTGTTGACTCGTGTCGAACGCAACAAGAACTTGCTTTGGAGTTAGGTGTCGCCCATTCAACCATTTCTGAACGTTTATTCGCAATGGGAAAGATTCGAAAGTTGGGAGAATGGGTGCCACATCACTTGAATGAAAATCAACTGAAAGCACGAATCGATGCATGCAAAAAACATTTAGCAGAGCACAGAGAACATAGTTCTGAGTCGAATTGTTAAAGGCGATGAAAAATGGGTTTATTACGAGAACACCAAACGTAAAACAGACTATGCTGATCCCGGCCAACTTCACAATCAAAACGCGACATTCATTGTCAGAAGCTTATGCTGTGCATTTGGTGGGATCAGAAAGGTGTGGTGTATCACGAGCTGTTAAAACCGAATGAAACGGTTACAGCTGAGCGCTACCGACGACAGCTGGGTGAATTGATGAAGAAACAATGCAAGGCCGCATCGTGCAAACATCATTGAAGAAAAAAAAGAGAGGCTCGGTCATTTTGATCACCCTCACTCTCCAGACCTTGCTCCTTCTGATTACCGTTTGTTCCGATCAATGCAGGTCTGCCTGGCAGATATACGCTTTCGAAATGCTGAAGAAGTGCGAAAATGGGTCGTTGAATGGATTGCCTCGAAAGATGAGAACTTCTTCAAACAAGGAATCAACAATCTTTCCAGAAGATGGGAGGAAGTCATTGCTAGCGATGGGCAATATATTGGTTAATGTAATCATTCATTTAGTTTTGAAATAAATGTATCTTTTCAAGCCAAAAAAATCCGCATTTTTAACCGATACTCAATTAAAAATTAATCAATGTATTTCCCATCGTTAGCTATGACTTCCCGCCATCTTTCAGGCAATTTGTGGATTCCGCGTTTAAAGAATTCCTCATGTTTCGAAGCTATCCAATCAACGATCCATTTTTGTATCTCTTCAAAGTTTTCGAAGCCTACATCGGCCAGATCAGTGGCATCGAGCGAAAAAAATGGTAGTTAGATGTGGTAAGGTCTGGAGAGTCGCCGCTTGATCAAGCTAATCCTAACCGAAGTCTTCTTTCTTTTTTTTTTACGATGTTTGCATGATGTAACTTGGCATTGTCATCGTGAAAATTGACTTTGTTTTTTTTGGTCGCTCCAAATGGTCGTTTATTCTTCAATAGCACATATCGATTGGTCAGAAGGTAATCCAAGGAAAAGAGCGGCACAAGACGTCGGCCAAGGTGTAAAAAGTACAAAAAAATTGTCCCGATTTTCTCAATTGCTGTTTATGCGACGACATTCATCCTCTGTTCAAATGTGGCGAATATATGAGGATGACATTTTAAAAAAGGTGGGAGAAAGTAAGAAGCAAATCATTATGCGTGAGGTGCCTGCGCCCAGACCATCAAGGCAAATGCGTATCAAGCAAATATAATATGCCATGTCCGTCGTGTCTACCAAATAAAATCTTTCACAACAGCACTTTATGTGCAAAAAGATTGGCAAAAAAAAGCATGAAAAAGCAAACTGAAGACGAGAATTGGGATTAGTAAAAGAAGGAAGGGTCGATCTAATAAAAGATCTTGGTGTAATATTGGACGAGAGACTTAATTTTAAAGCTCATATTGACTTGCTCTGTAATCATCAGGATTGGCAATAGATTGTCGTATCGGTGCAACTATTGAATCATTTACTTTTTGTAAATCATTATTTAAAATATTAATTTGCAAGTTATTTTGTAAAATAATTGAATAAATCACCTTTGGCGAAGGAACGCTGTATGGTGCCGAATAATAATATTAGCAATGCAAAGCGTTCGATGGATCACAACACTTGAAATGGCTTAAATTTCGCAATAACTTCATGCAAGTGATCAATGCCAGCAACAGTATCGAAGATACAAAAAAGCCAAGCGCATTGAAAGAATTATGCCACGGTAAAGCAGCACACGTCATAGAAGGTATCAATCGATATGCACAGGTAAGTATACGATGATGCATTTATATAAATGACCATGGTAATGCAAAAACTATTGCAATGTCCAAAAATATCAGATGCGAATAAAGGTAGTATTTCATCTATCGTACAAATATTGCAAACGTGTGTTGATGTATGGAATACTTAGGTGCAACAAAATGTAAATCAATGTAATAAAACAAAATATGCTTATGCGAAAGCTATTAAACTAGCAGAAAAAAGACATAATACCAAAGCGTTAAAAACGAATAATAAAAATGCAACCAAACATAAAGCAATATGCATACAAGCGTGAAAATAAGTAGTGACAAAAATAATTTCTTTCAAAATATGCATCTTTTCAAAAAACCATTGTGATAAAATTTAGAACGGTATACCGCCAAGTATACTTTTTGGAAACCAGAACATGTCATTACTGCTTTTATTGACCAACATGTAGGAAAATTAAATTCCGAATTATTTAATTTTCACACTAAAGATCTATAATTGTACCAACAATAATTATAAATACTTTATATTTGAGAAATCACAATCTTCTAAATTTATTTAATTAAATTTCTCACTTTTATACATTTTTTTGATTCATAGTATACTTAGATCACTTAATAATTCTTAATTTCCAACACAACAAAAACAAAAAACGGTGGTTTCTTCAGGTAAAATCAATAATCGAAATAATCGCAAAAACTCAACAACAAGAATAATAGAAACAACAACAATAACAACAATAAACATAGCAACAACAAAAATAATAGCAATTTTAATTCTCAAAGAGCTTCTGGCCAAAGGCAGAACTACTTTAATAATTATCATAGAGGATTCAAATACGGAAATCGGAATTTCAATAGCCGGCAATTCATCGAGATCAGGAACAACATCAGCAATCAAGTTGGCATCAACTATCTCGTCAAAATGGTAACTGGTTTCATGGAAATCAACGACCATTTCAACCACAACATAAATTTAATCAAATTCAACAGCAACCTAATTGGAAAGGTCTTCCTATTTGGAATAAAATGTATCCAGTACCTTTCATGAATCCTATGCAGTATCCTCAATGTTTAAATTCGGTCCAATTCCATCAAAATATCAGTACGCTTGTCTTAACATTGCAATGCTCAGTGTGGTCTAAATTGTACTCAAAAATTTTTTATTGTGTATATTTGATGCCCTACTACATTCAAATGCATACAAAACATTGTAATCGCCACATTATGTTTCGGTAATTCTTCTTTGTGTTGATTATATTCAATAAATGATGTTGGATATAATTAATATGACCAGAAAAGGATCGATCAATCAATCACTCAAAGCGATGCAACCGAACTGTCAAACTGCAAAGTATCGATTACGCGTCTGTCATTTCAGTACGATACTTGCTATAAGTACACATAAGTACATACATTCTGTATTTTCATTAAACATTTTTTTATATTTTTTTAAAAATATACGCAGTACATTAATAGCTAAAAACTTATTTATTCGAACATAATTTCGGTTTTAGCTTCTTGAAAATAAAAGGATGAAAATAAATATATTTTTTTAAAATATTCACTAACAAGTTTCATGTTGTTTATTGACAAATTGAGGTTAGGTGTCTACTGATTTCATTTTCTGTAGTTTTTAATTTTAATAGCGATGAAATAATTCCAATATTCAATTTATTTACCAAATTTGAAAACAATCAGCAATTGTTAGAAACTTTTGATTTAATCCGTCGATTATTGGCAAATAATTTTTGGTTTGTGTTTCAGGAGCCGAACTCATATTCAGACCTAAATAGATATCTATTTAGCAATGTAGACAAATGTTCGAATTCACGGTACTAGACTTTAAATGATCCCATAGATTTGGCTCCTGAAACACAATAAGATAATACCACCGAAATTTACTTTTAAAAAAGAATTTGATCCTCACAATATGAAACAATTATTGCGCGCCTAACATAACAAAATGTGCAATCGGTAGAACATGAATGTGCGTTCGTATATACGACATAGACCGTCACTATAGGATGTGTTCAACACATAAACAATTGTCTAATACATAAAAACACACAATACACACAATACACAATACGATTAACATAGCTGTGTTTTCAGGAGCCAAAAATCTCAAACACTTTTCGTGATATTGTTTATTGAATTAAAATAAAATACAATAAATATGAATACATTGAAATAATATGTATTATCAATTTTAATTAAAATTTCCAACACAAAAGTAAGTCAAGTATGAAATTCATAAAATCATTTGAAGCATAACTTGAATACGCGTAGTTGATTCGTACTTAAGACTGTCAGACGTGTATTTAATGTATATTTGTTTCTGACAGACGCGTAGTTATTTTGGGTTGCATCGCTTTGCAATCACTCTCTGTCGATCTTATTACTAAGCTATTGCAGAATATTGGCAATGTTATCATGCATACAGTTTTACAATGCAAAATCTGTGACTATATAACGGTAACATTTATTATTTTATGCAAGTCCCAAAACTATGATTTCATTCCATTTTAGTTCTCTTTGATGCATATAATTATACATTTGCTCTGATTTTTTTACATTTTATTTATCATAGATTGTTTTTCACGTGTAACCGGCTCAGCTATGCATCATTGAATAATATCCAAATAATGAAAATATTCAACGATGCATATGCGTAATAGATGTAAAAAAAGTAATACCTATTACTTTTCCTATTACTTTTTCAAAAGTAATAGAATGATGTAATAGCTATTATTTTTTTTTTTGCAAAAGTAATAGGATCAAAAAAAATGCTGAACTTATTATTTTATTACTGTGTAATAGGATAAAGCCAAAGTAATAGCTATTATTCTATTACTTTTCAAAAAAAAAAAATTCAACACAATTTTTTCAAAGAAAACCAGTCATCTCATTCGCCTCTCCTCTTAGCTCGTGCTCTTTCGTATTTCCTACAAATAGGTGCTCTTTCCAACTATAGAGCAGAGCTGCTATTTGCGTATGTATACATAAAAAATGAATCAATTTCCAATTGATTTTTCTTAGCTATCCGGTAAGAAAAACGCAAAAATAAATTAATTTTTGACTATAGTAAAAAAAATTTCAAGACCTATCAACTAGAGGTGTCAGTTACCCAGGCTGATCCATGGATTCCCAGGATTTGGCCTGCATTCCAAGGCTTCCTATTTAGAATTTCATATAAAAATATACATAAAATTATCTACACCAATTTTTCATGAAATTCCAAACAGGAAGCCTTGGAATGCAGGCCAAATCCTGGGAATCCATGAATCAGCCTGGGTAACTGACACCTCTAGTTGATAGGTCTTGAAATTTTTTTTACTATAGTCAAAAATTAATTTATTTTTGCGTTTTTCCTACAGAAATAGATTTAATTCCTTCAATTGAATTTAGAAAATAGATTTAATTAAAAGTAAGAATAATCAGATAAATCTTTTCCAAAATATTCAATAAAATCATTTAGAATAATACCAAATTGGAGTATAACCTTCCCTATAGTATTCACTAAGAATCGATAACAGGTGGCTTAATGAAGTAATGATCAAATAGTATATAAGAGCAGAGGAATCTTCACAGTTCAGTTCAGTTCTGTCTCAACTATCGAAGAGTTAAGATCTCTAGTGGATTGTATGAGAAATTGCAAATTGAAAAATAAAATGAATATTGAATAAATATTCAACAAAACCAAAAATAAAAGTGTTTGAAAATTATAAATTAAATATATCGGGCATCTCGGAAGTACGGTTCTGCCCGCAATTTGGATTAAAGGTATAGAAACGTGCACAATATGGCACTGCGAACAAACAATTAAAGCAATTTTTCTTATAATTAATTCACTAAAAAGAGAAAATCAGAAATTTTTTATAAAAATAACATCGAAAATAGTAACAAAAACTCAAATTTTTCTATATCTTAACTCATCAAAATCTGCATTTTTGGATTTTTCCCAAAACTTTTCGAACAAATCGAAATTTTTTTTACTAAAACAACTAAAAATAACATCGAAATAAAGAACAATATAAATCGACCACAATTCGAAAAATATATCGAATTTTCGGGAACGAAACAGAACGAACTCACACAAAACAACTTGGAATATAAATAACACTGTGCAACAGTGATCATAATGATAGACTTTTCTCGCCGGAATCTGAAAATAGATCGAAAATCATTATATACGTGTCTCGGCGTTTTGCTGGGAGACTACTTTTTTTCATACAACACCTCACTTGGTAGTTTTTTCGGCTCAGGCCAATTTTGCCGTGATATCATTCATAAATGAATGCAAATTTGAGCATATACATGTGGGAATTCGGTTTTGGTGTCTGTGGACGAATTGTAGAGAAAATTATGGAGAACATTTCATCTCAAGTGACCGACCCCCCCATCTCCTCCCCCCACCCCCCATTTTCCTTAAAATGTCGAAAAAACACGATTTTTCTCATTTTTTCAAAATCAATTCCAAACTATTGACTTGTTCAATCACGTATCTTCAACAAAAATGTATCCAGCGTAATGAATAATCATTTTGCTTAATATTTTCAATCAAAAACATATTTTTTTCCGGATTTTCATTTTCAAAAATCACAAAAATTACATTGAAAAGTGTAAAAATACATTCATTTTAAATCCAATGCTGGGTTTTTTTATTCAAAGATAAATTGATTATAATGTATTATAAATAAAATGCATTTTTGTCAAAATTTGAAACATTAAAAGCAAGAATATCCGTTTGGCATCCAATCAAAAAAAGTTCATTGCTGTTGTCGCGTGAACCAGACTACGTACATAATCGTGAAAATTGTTATGTTTGCCAAAACCCATTTACACGAATAAATTCAAAAGTAAAGAGAAAATTTGTATACAAAGGTGTTGCGGGTGCGATACGACCAATTCCACATGACGAAGAGCATCCAGTGCCAAAGCATCCAGAAGAAATATCACCGACGTTCGCAACTTTGTATACGGCAAGTGGTACCAGTGGTGCAAGCCATATAAATGATCCAACTTTTGAAATTGATGATGATGACGGAATGCCATCACTTATATCACAGGCACATTTAGATCGCATTGTTCGTAAGATGCATCTGTCACAAAGATATGCAGAAATTTTGGCTCGCGAATTGAAACAATCGCACGTGCTAGCGCCTGGGGTCAAAATTACTGGATATCGCAATCGACAACAGCGACAATCGATTGTGTAAGTCACTTTGACAACAGCAATGAACTTTTTTTGGTTGGATGCAAATGTCAAAAAGATAAACACAAGCAGTACCTCTACCGGAATTGTGATGAATTAATTTGAAATTTAAACGTTGTAATTTTTTAATTATGAAACGGATATTCTTGCTTTTAATGTTTCAAATTTTGACAAAAATGCATTTTATTTATAATACATTATAATCAATTTATCTTTGAATAAAAAAACACAGCATTGGATTTAAAATGAATGTATTTTTACACTTTTCAATGTAATTTTTGTGATTTTTGAAAATGAAAATCCGGAAAAAGTATGTTTTTGATTGAAAATATTAAGCAAAATGATTATTCATTACGCTGGATACATTTTTGTTGAAGATACGTGATTGAACAAGTCAATAGTTTGGAATTGATTTTGAAAAAATGAGAAAAATCGTGTTTTTTCGACCATTTTAAGGAAAATGGGGGGTGGGGGGAGGAGATGGAGTGTTGCCTACGAATATTTGCGGATTTTTAGCAGATAGCGCGGATATTAAGTATCTGATCACGAAGAATATCCGCTGCAAATCCAAAACTATCTGCAATATCTGCAACACATCTGATTTGATAAATTCCCCTAGCCTTTAACACGCACGTCGCTGACAGCCAAATTGTCTAAACCGAAACTATTTGCCCTATCGACTAATTCTCCCTTCTTCAACTCAAACCTCCTCTCAAATTCATTGTTCCAATATTCAAAGCGGTCGTCAACTGTGGAGCTCCGGTTAAGTGCCGGGGAGGCAAGAACTGCGTGGCCTCCCTTCGTCCAAGGCCAACCATTACTGTTTCGAGCAAAGTAAATTTAAGGTGAGGGACGTGCACCCGAGAAAAATCACCAATAATTTCGTCCAACGAAACTGGCCATGGAAATCAATCGCTACCAAAATCACAAAATTAATTAAAATGGAACGAAC